>KE151667.1:72533-110721 GCA_000411095.1 Aethionema arabicum
GCTAGAATTTGAGAAGCGTTGGAAAAACCCAGAGGAAAGAGCAAGAGGAAAGGAATGAATGAATGCGTGTGATTATTAATGTTCATGGCGGAAGAGAGAAAGACGGGAGTCTCAACTATTGAAGAGACTAACTGTTATCTAAGCAAATGAATAGTTTATGGCCGGAGTTTGGTAACTAATAGATTAGGATTAGGTTTTGGAAGTTGAGAGGTCGTAGAAGACAACGGAATTTCCGTTACGGAAAGGTGAGAAGGAAGGGAAGCTAAGCATTCGTGTTCAACGAATTAGATTTTTTTTCATTTTATTTAGGAATGACGTGGAAAAGATTTGCTGATGTGTAACAATATGATTGGATAACTAAATTGGTTGAGGTGGATAGTCTAGAAAGGCTGTTACCAACTTTTATATAGTAAATAATTCATGTGTGTTGTGAGCTTGCGAGAACGGTAACATCAAAAATTTATATTTGTTTTATGTCTAGAGGTTTAGAGAATATTACTGAAATTTATCACTTTGACATCAAAAAATTTATATTTACAATTACACATATTTGTCGGATTTTTTTTACTTAGACGACAAAACGATCCTATCATCACCACATAACCGGTACATTTGGTTTTCGGATCATCGTTATTTTTATGACTTTTTCATCCATTGTTAATGAATTATTCTTTGTGGAAAATAAAAATTTAATTCCAATGTAGAAAAAAGTGTTACACAATAAATGAAAAGGAAAATCAAAATCACAAATGTTAATAAAATTAAATATATATATATATATATATTTTAAACTCAATAGAAAAAATAAATTTAGAGAGATTATAAAAAATAAGCACNAATTTAGAGAGATTATAAAAAATAAGCACCTATAATTATTTGGTGTCATATATTTTTTCAAATAAAAATATTTCTTATTAAAAGCTCCAACATTAAAAAATGTTAGTATCGTAGTTTCAAAAATAATATGAAAAAGAAAATTAGAACATAGAAAAAAAAGTTGAAAAAATAATATAATTTAAAGAAGATTTAATTTGAAAATGTTTTTGTTTAGATTTATAACACATTATAATTAAAAAAAATTATAAGGATTTAGTCGAGATTTAATTAGATTTGTTATGATATTAATTTATAAAAAAATAAAGGTTAGTAAAAAAAAATTGATCGAGAGAGTAGGGTTCTATACGAATCTCTTAATAAAAACTTTTTTTTTCTTTAATTAAATTTTATGTTAAAAACCTTCCCTTTCGAAATCTCTATTAGATTATTGCAACCCCTTGTATTTAGGAAACTGTATCACTTATATATATATTAAACATCTCTAATGAATGATCAATGACAATTAATTACAAGTTTCCATCATAACTTCTGAATTAGGGTTTAAGAATTTTGGTGAGATTCCTCTTCTGGAAATGGCGAATAATAGTCTTCAGTCATCTGAGTGGGAGGAGCGTACATCTTCATCTTATCCTGGGAAAAAGTATATATTACTTAACTTTGACATTCATCTGAGTAGACGATAGCTTAGGGTACAATTTTTTTTTTTTTGGGTTATGTTTAACCAAAAAGAAAATTTGAATATTTTCTTATAATTCCAATTAAAATTATTTATGGAACCAAGGATAATCAGTTGTTAATTCATAATTTTCACAAATTGATTAGCAACTAAAAAACAAAATACATTTTTTAATTTGGCATAGGGCCTCCTAAGAATGGGCATAAAAACCGAACTTGAACCGAAAAACCGAACTTGAATCGAAAAAAAGATCCGGAACCGAACCGAAACCGGCATAAAGTAATTATTAGATCTTAAACTTGGGATCTATGGATATCAGGTAATAGATATCTATTGGGTACTCGAAAGTAACTATACTTTTTTTTGGATACTTTTTTGGTGTTTCGAGTATTTTTCAGTTTTTTCATGTACTTTTTTGGGTAATTTTTAAGTTTTACTAGCATTTTTTTATCTTTTTATAAAATATCTGAACCGGAACCTAACCGAACGGTTTCTATAATCATGAAACCGAAAATACCAAATCAAAACGAGTATCTGAATGCCCCTCCTATAACGACGGATCGGGCCTTGTCTACATTACTGATAGAAACTTATGTTTTATAGGTTTTATCATAACAAGCGGACTAAAGAATCAACTTGGGAAAAACCCTTTGAGCTGATGACACTACTTGAGGTGAGCGTAGAAACTAGTCATTTTTAGTACTTCTTTTACTTCGTGTAAGCTGGCTGCATCTTTTGATTTTTTTTTTTTTTTCTATTTTATTCTGCTTTTGTGCTCTCTGATTTGAAATGGGCATGAAAACACTTTGGAGTTTTATATAACGAATGCTATGAGATCACTCAAAAGTCAACTTTCACTTTATTTCATAGCTTGAAGACAGATAGAAAGATTAATTTGGTTTTTTTTGCCATTGTTACAGAGAGCTGATGCATCCACTGTGTGGAGGGAACATACAACATCTACAGGACAGAAGTATGTGTATCTTTTGATTTACACTTTGGTTTTTTTTTCTGTTGTAACATGGTTTTATAATGCTCTACTGATCATTTGCTGTTTTAATTCATTCACTCAGGTTTTATTATAACAAGGTTACAAAAAAATCTAAGTGGAAAATCCCAAAAGATTTGAAGGTTTGCTTACTTCTTTTACTCATGCAAATTCCCAAATTTGAAAAGCCTAGGTTAGTTTAAACCTTGATAAATTGTTGTATGCAGTTAGCTCGAGAACTAGCTCAACTAGCTGAACTAGATAATGCAAAGAAGAGGGCCCTTTCAGAAGCTGGATCTAACCCTGCAGGTTCATCTGAGATAGCTGTTAACATAACCTCAGCTGTTCCTAGAAACTTGTTCAACGTTTTCTTCGATTTCTTCAAGTCCTGTTCAAGCTGGTTTGGTTGTACCTGTCACTCGTTCTCCCCTTGTTGCTCTTGTTACTTTAACCTCTGCTGCAGCCATTGATACCGCAGTTACTTCGATGTACTCTTTTGTTTCTTTTGGACAGATTTGCTTGACTTTAATACATTATGAAGCAGATAGTTTACCATCTCAGGGGGAGATGAGTCAAATGATGTTACTTGAGACTGTCCTGGAGATTTAACTGCACCTCTAGCATCCATCAATCTCCGAAATCTCTGACCATCTGTAAATTTTCCAATACCACAAAGTATATTAGACATAAGAACATAATCTCCTCCATGGCTTCTCTCTAACTCCATTAGCTTTCTAGTAACTCTCTCTCCCATCTCGGCATCATCATAAACACTACAAGCTGCAAGAATCATTCTCCAAATCACAGCTTTTTGGTTTGTTGGAATCTCCAAAGCGATTTTCTCAGCTTCTTTTAATCTTCCTTTTCTTCTTAACATATCTACTAAACATCCATAATGTTTCACATCTGGTGTGATCTTGTAATGGTTTAACATCTTGTTGAAAATCTCGAGAAATTCTTCTGTTAAACCTCCATGACTACAAGCGTTCAAAACACTGATCATGGTTACTCTGTTTGGTTTCAGTCCAGAGCTTTCCATGTCTTTGAATATAGTTAGAGCTTCTTTGCCCATTCCGTGCATTGCAAATGATGAGATTATTGTTGTCCATGATACTAGATTCTTTCTTTTGGATGGAATCTCTGTGAAAAACTTGAATGCGCTTTGAATACACCCACATTTAGCGTATGAATCGATAAGAGAGTTCGTCACACGAATGTCACATGGAACAAACCCTCTTTTCGCAACATAAGCATGAACTGATGCACACATTCTTTGGTCTCCTAAGCTCCAAACAGCTGGGAGAATAGAGAGAATCGTTATCTCGTTTGGTTTTATCTTATCACAAATCACCATTCTTGAAAACAAGAGTATAGCTTCCTTAGGCTTGTTAACTCGTGCATAGCCATCAATGATGGTAGTCCAAGACACAACCGTTCTATTCTGCATATTCTCTAGAAAGATAAGAGCATTTTCAAAATCTCCCATATTAGTCAAGCCAGTGATCATCACATTCCATGTTACCTGATTTTTGTCAGGAATTTCATCAAACACTTGGTATGCATCAAGCTTATTTCCACCAACAAGATACATACCAACCAAAGCTGTCTGCACGTAGACATGAAATTCAAAACCTAGTTTTAGCGTCAAGCCATGAATTCCAATTCCAAGTAATAAAGATGGGAATCGTGAATTCGAACTTGCTTTGAGGAGAAATAGGTAAGTGAAACTATCAAAAGGAGGGAGTCTGTTGTGGTAATCAGAAAGGAAATGAAGCTGTTGGAGTTGTTGGTAAAGGAAGTAAGCTTGATGAGGAGTTTCTCCTAAAGAATAGCATCGAATCAGAGAATTGAATAGGATAAGAGTTCCAGAGTTTTGTTTCCGAAAAAGGATAAGGCCAGTAGTTGTTAAGTGAGAATGGAGCTGGTGGATAATTCTAGGGTTTGATTTGTTGTTGTACAGAAGAGAGGTAAGGTGTTGAATGATACTGCTGTCTCGATGATTACCTTCAGTTGAATAAGAATTTCTGATGGTATAATTGCGAGGAGCGGTGGCGGGAGAGGAATAAACGGCGCCATGGAAAGCTAGCAAGAGCCGTCGCCACCATTTTAGCTCTGCTCTAGATGACTGAATCATCAAAGTCTCATGAAATCATTGTCTTCATCTTCAACAATTTTTTTTAGAGTTCTTTTTATCAAAGTGGTGATTTTTTTTTTTTTCGTCACCCGACAAAACGATGCGTATTAATTAGAATAGAAATGCGTGCCGTTTGCGTTTTTAAAATGTGAACAACTGGCTGTTTAAAATAGCTGAGGCACGTTTGTGTATCGCCTGTTCAAACCTATGTTTTTAAAACTGGACCGGTGACTGAACCGAAAATATTTTGAGTCGTGAGTTAATATGGTTCGACCGGGTTCGATTGGGTTCAACCAGGTTTGATAATGTTTGAAAAATATTATACATAATTTTATATATTTTTCAATATTAATATATGTACAAATTTTAGATAGCAAATAAATTATTTTAATAACCATAATGTTCAAAAAACCAAAAAAATAAGGAACTTAAAGTATACCAATTAAAAAAAAATTCTAAAAAATTAAACTTCAAATTGAAATAGGTATAAAATTTCACTTTTATATTAAACCGGGTTTTATTTGGTTTTTTGGTTCACCGGTTTTTGGATTTTTATTGGTTGAACCCGGTTTTATAACCGGTTCAATTACAAGTGGGTTTTACAAGTAACCCGAACCGGTAAAACTTCCGGTTCATGGTTGAACCCGGTCCAACTACCGGGTCGGTCCGATTTTAAAAACATAGGTTCAAACAAGAAGTTTTGCCGAGTCGTAGAGATTAGATTAGAAGTGCATGCCGTTTGCGTTTTTAAAATGTGAACACCTGGCTGTTTCAAATAACTGAGGCACATTTGTGTATCGCCTGTTCGTCTGAGTGATATTTTAGTTGCAATGCCCTGAAGTTCGCTCAATTAGGGTTACGAATTTTGGTGACATTTCTGTTCAGTGATACTTGCTGATTCCTCATCGCACCTGGTATGTGTTTTCTTGCGATTAGAGTTTCTCTTTTCTTTGACTAGCTAAATGTCTTTAGTAGACGTCCCTCTGTTTGCAGAAATTGAGATTTTTACGAGAATTAAGCTTGAAGTTAGGATGTTTTCCTCTTCAGATTAAGCCTGAAGTTGGAGAGGTAGCAGATTTTCAGAAAATGGCGAACAATCCTCCCCCATCATCTGGTGCCCAGGTGCGAAAGTGCCAAACATCCTCTCTTTTATTTCGTTTCATTCTTGAACGGAACTTGAAGCCACTCATTTCCTTTATTCACGTGGCTTACCGTCGGAATCATGCATGCAATAGTTGTGGAATTTAGGAATTTGATGTATCGAAAGGTTTTAATTCAGTTTGTGCCCCTCTTGCCTTATAATACTGCGTTCTGAATGCAACTTTACAAGTGGAGTTGTCTAACCACAAAATTTACATGGGTTGATAATCTTGTTAGTACCAGTTAGTCTTTGTTTTCGGATGTGAGTGCCCCTTGTCTTTCATCTATTGGATGTGCTTATAAGACCTTTTTCAACAGTTTCGGCCAATGGTTTCCGGACAACAGGGTCAGGGTCAGCATTTTGTTCCTTCAGCTTCACAGCCATTCCACCCCTTTGGACATGTACCTCCAAATCTTGGGATGCCAGGGATTCAAAGTCAGCCTCCACAGTTTTCTCAGCCGATACAGCAGCTCTTTCCAGTGAGACCAGGTCAGCCTGGCCATAATACATCATCATCACAGGGTGTTTCAGTGCCATTTATTCAAACGAACAAGCTCCTTACACCTGGATCTACTCAACTACAGCCAAATGCTCCTACAATGACGGGATTTGGTGCAGCTGGGCCTCCGTTTTCTTCTTCTTATACAGTGAGTGTTCTGCGATTTTCTTAGTTTGTGCTCTGGAAGGCCTTTCCAATGTGCCTCAATTTCAATTTGCTGTGTTTTTGTTCTTGCAGTATGCACCATCAGCTTATGGTCAGCAACAACCACCGTCCTTGGTCCCACCAACTTCTCAGATGCATGCAGCCAGTGTCCCTCCAGCGGCTAACTCTTGGGTTGCTCCCGTAAGTCAAAGTACAACTCTTGTTTCCTCCGCACAGCCGACTGGTCAACAAACACCAGTCACGGTTTCCACAGATCCAGTAAGTGACTTCCATAACTGAGTTCACAAATATGTTATGTGGACTCTTATTGATATCTTTATCTTCTATTAACCAACCATGAATCTATCTCTTATTATACTCTGAAATCATGCTAGGGTTAGGTGTATTATCATATAATTGTAAGACAATCTATTTATGTCATCTATCATTTATGCCATTTAAATCTTTTCTCTGTTCTTTTTGCAAAAAATATTTATTAAAGTGGTCGTCAAATAGTATAAAAACTTCAATTTATTCAGACGTATCCACTCCTCATCTGGGCCTTAACTGGTGCTCTCTAGTCATTATGTATGCACTATCTGACTTAGGCAGATTTTCTTTGCAAGCGCCCTTTTTCACGTCATCAATTTTGATCTTTATTCCTAATGTCCTTGTTGGAAAACAGGGAAACGTGACTCCTCAATCTGCATCTGACTGGCAGGAGCATACATCTGCTGATGGAAGAAAGTATATTACTTAACTTTCAGATTCAGCCTTATTATTTTCTCACATGTCACTCTTTGTTCTGCGCGTTTGTGTTCATGCAGTTACCATTCGGATTTGATTATATTTGTTTGTAGGAGATTGTTCGTAAGCTTCTCATTTATGAACTTTTCATAAGTTCCTGCATGTTCTTGCTTATATTCGTATACCTGTGTATCTCATGGTTTTGGATCTAGAAATTTAGTTATTTTCTGCGTTATTGATAGAAACTTATCTTTTCTAGGTATTATTATAACAAGCGGACTAAACAATCAAGCTGGGAAAAACCCCTAGAACTGATGACACCACTTGAGGTGAGCGCAGAAAGTAGTCATTTTTCTAAGATGAGTGTTGTTTTGCTGGTCATTAAATCTCAGTAGTACTTTTAGTTTGTGTGCATTTACTAGTGATGTAAAAGCTGGCTGCATGGTGATTTTTTTTTTTTTTTGCATTCTATTTTATCTGTTTGTCCCCCTCTGATTTGAAATGGGCATGGAAACTCTAGAGATGTATAACGAATGCTATGAGATCACTCAAAGTCAGCTTTCACTTTATTGAAACTAAGCTTTATTTTTGTTATTTTCCTTCGCGTGTATGTCGTCGGTGACGGATTCTTTTGAGCAACGTGCTGATTGCTCTTGCCAAACCATTTTTCGCATCTCTTTTCCTTTTCAGTGTGAGAACCAAGTTTTCACTTTTTAGTCGTGATCTAGTTGTACCGATGCACATTTTTCTCCGTTCCTTACAACTTTTTGTGTAAATCCTTAGGTGATGGCCTTATAGACAGGTTGCGATTAAAATGCCATGTTATTATGCTTGTGGGTGTTAGATTAACATTTTTTTTAATCTTCTTCTGGGCTTTTTTCATTTGAAAATTAGATGTGTTTTAGACTCTACCTTCGTCTTCTCCATTTGAGTAGAACTTCAAAAGTACCCTTTTCATACTGGTTTAAAGGTATGCTTTGCTGGATGAGTCATGAGTGATGTTCCCTCTCTGCTAATTTTTGTTTTACACAACAGTATTATTGCATATCTGGGCATTGTTTCTCTAACTTTTTTTGAAATATTTTAACAAAAAAAAAAACTGTTTGAAATCATATGCAATATGCAAGAAGAATGAGACCCAGATGCAAAAATAGATAGATTAATTTTGGGTGTTCTGAAACTAGTTGAGCAAACACCTGTTAGAATCCTCTCTTGGTTTTTTGCTTGAACTTAATTTGGTATCGCTTTTGGCGTGGTTGATATACTCATTGCGACTGTTTCTATCTCTTACAGAGGGCTGATGCATCCACTGTATGGAAGGAATTTACAACAGCTGAAGGAAGGAAGTATGTATCTTTTGACTTTCACTTGGTCTTCTGTAATATGCTTATGCTCTACTGATTTGTTGTTTTAATTCAACTCAGCTATTATTATAACAAGGTTACAAAAGAATCTAAGTGGACAATTCCAGATGATTTGAAGGTTTGCCATCTTGTTTTTCTCTCATGCAAATTTCCAATGTGAAGCCTAGGCTAAACCTTGATAAATGTTGTATGCAGTTAGCTAGGGAACAAGCCCAACTAGCTAGTGCAAAGAGTTCCCTTTCCGAAGCTGGATCTACACCTCTGTCTCACATCTCGGCAGGTTCATCTGATCAAGCGGTTAACATAACCTCAGCTGTTCCCAGCACTCCTTCAACATTTTCTGCGCTATCTTCAAGCCCAGTTCCAGCGGGTTTAGCAGTACCTGTCACTCGTTCTCCCCTTGGTGCTCCTGTTACTTTAACATCATCTACAGCTATTGATACTGCGACTACTTCAATGTACTATTTTTTCTTTGGGTAGTTTTCTTGACTCTAATACATTGTGTGGAACGCTGAATTTTTTTCATCTCACCAGAAAAGCAGATAGTCTACCATCTCAGGGGGCAGATGATTCAAATGATGTAGCTTCAGCACGAAACATTGAGGCATGATTTTCTATCTCTTATCTTTTTTTTTATACCATGACTTGTCTAGAATCTAAAAGTCTAGTCTTGTTTATCTTGTTTCCCTGCTTTCTACACCAGTTTCATGTAAAAGATGGCAACAATAACTTTTACAAGGTGTTCTTTGGCAATGTTTTGCTCTTTATTCAATATAACTGTGGTTGTGTGGTGGACACATGCATATTCATGGTACAGTACTACTCCTTTCGTATACTGTATAATTGTTTGATTTTTTTTCTATCAGGCTGAGAATAAAGAAAGATCGATTAATGGAAAATCCAATCTAACTCCTGCTAGTGACACAGAAAATGGTGACGAACCCGTGGTATATGCTACTAAGCAGGTATGTTTTTACTGTAATTTTCTCCAAATGATATCGTTAGCGTAAATATTTTCATGTGCAAAAGTAAAATTGTTTGCCGTCCATCCATGTTCTCACTATTGGTTATTTTTCTAGGAGGCCAAAGCTGCTTTCAAGTCTCTTTTGGAATCTGTAAAGGTTCAGTCCGACTGGACTTGGGAACAGGTAATCTGTAAGCATATGCAAGTATTTATATCATTGCTGATGCGTACATCGATATATATGCCCTGGATTCCCTCCTTGGCCATCTACTAACTTCATTGATCGCTTTATTGTCCCCTGGTAGGCAACTAAAGACATTCTGAACGATAAGAGATATAATGCTTTGAGGACACTCGGTGAGCGGAAACAAGCTTTTAATGAGGTATATAGTTGTGTAAAACGTTTTGAAATGCAAAGCGTTTCGATATTTGTAAAACATTGTCAGCCCTTATTTGTAATTGTCCTTTTTGATTAGTTTTTTGCATATATCTGACTGCCAAATATATGTGCCAGTATCTTGGTCAAAGGAAAAAAGTGGAAGCTGAGGAAAGGCGAATGAGACAGAAGAAAGCTCGGGAAGAATTTGTCAAAATGCTAGAGGTATGGGCTAAAGAAGTTAGAAGTTGGTTTTTGATTGGTTTAACGTGGTTTATCTATAATAATAACTCCTGGCCTCAGGTGTGCGAAGAACTGTCCTCATCCATGAAATGGAGGTGTGGTTTTCAGCTAATGACATGACCATGTTCTTGTCTTTATTCTATGTGTGAGTTATGTGCTAATGGAAACGATTTCCGTGCCAGCAAAGCGATGAGCTTGTTTGAAAATGATGAGCGTTTTAAAGCTGTTGAACGTCCAAGGGACCGTGAAGATCTTTTTGACAATTACATGGTGGAACTTGAGAGGAAGGTAATCATTCGACTTCTTTTTTAAGTTTTTGTTTTCATGAGGAGGTTTGGCTGTTTGGTGAGAACATGAAAATGTTGGACGAGGGAATGTATTCTTGCTTGTTATTACTGTCCAAAATGTTCTTTTCTGCCATGGCTTGATCATAGGAGGGTGCACCAATGATTTTGGTCTCCGCTTAGATTGGTGCTTAAAAAAGATCTGGTGCTCCAGTGAGATGGATTCCGAAGCTTCTATAGAGAATTGATTTTTCTTTTGTTTTCCTTTGTAGAACGGGAAATTCATTAGTTTACTTAAATGATCCTTTTTAATTCGCAGGAAAGAGAAAAGGCAGTGGAGGAACACCGGAAGAACATGGCAGAATATCGGAAGTTTCTTGAAACCTGTGACTATATCAAAGTACTATTGTTTGTGAAGCTAATTCTTGCGGACCTTTTTCTTTCGTAGACCTTGTCATAATTCCTTCTATAAAACTGTTTGAAGGTTGGTTCACAATGGCGCAAAGTTCAAGACAGAATGGAGGACGACGAAAGGGTCTCATGTCTTGAAAAGATAGATCGTCTGATTGGTTTTGAGGTAAGCAACTTCATCTGGAGTTAAGGCTTCCATATCAGAATTCTTTTTAACGTTTCTTATCCCAGGAATACATTTTTGAGCTCGAAAAGCAAGAAGAGGAGTTGAAGAGGATAGAGAAAGTATGTTGTTCAAGCTTGTCACCTCATTTTTTATTCTTATAAGGTCTCATACTCATGCTTCCTTTTTCATCTGGAACTAGGAACATATAAGACGAGCTGAGAGAAAAAACCGTGATGCATTTCGTACACTATTAGAAGAACATGTTGCTGCTGGCATCCTTACAGCTAAGACGTACTGGAGGGATTATTGCATCGAGGTATCTGACAAATTTATATCTTTGTTGGACCGTTATTTTTCGAGTTGGATTCTTTCCCTCAGTGATTTTATCTGCAGGCTAAACATTTTCCCCAATACCAAGCTGTTGCATCTAATACCTCTGGCTCAACTCCGAAAGACTTGTTTGATGATATAACAGAAGATTTAGAGAAACAGGTAAGTGGGAGTCGATATATGATACTTCTCTATGTCATGTTTAATCTGGCTTTGCGTGAATCTGATAGTTGTGATCACCACACTTTTTTGCTCTTTTATTGACAGTATCATGAGGATAAAATTCGTGTAAAAGAAGCTATGAAGTCAAAGAAGGTAAGTGAGGATAGCTTGCATGTCTGCATATTACTTACACCAAACTATTATCTAACCCCTTTCTCCATTAGGTTGCCATGGAGTCCTCGTGGACGTTTGAAGATTTTAAATCTGCTGTTTCAGAAGATCTCAGTACTCACCCAATATCAGATATAAATATAAAGGTACAGGCTCAGTTGTGAACATAACGTATTATATTTGAGCAATTAAATTGATTAACAGAATTGGTTAGGTGAATTATGTACATTATAAGAAATAGATTAGCTACTGGTTCATACCACGGTTTCTATGTATATCGAGTTCAGTAGTTGTTCCTTGTATGCTTTAACCCATCTGCCACTTTCAATCGGTTATTGTGAAGCTACTTTTAGATATTTCTTCGATAAGATTTACATCAATGCTTCTGAATTAATTTCTCAGACAGTAAAGTTCCCATTGATAGAGTACCTTGAGAATAGAACAAAGATGCTTAAGGTGTTCTTTTAGCGTTCAGTTGATTCGTGTATGATTTTCTTACTTCCTTTGTTACCAGCTTGTGTATGAAGACTTGCTTGAGAGAGTGAAGGAAAAAGAAGAGAAAGAGGCCAGAAAACGTCAGCGTCTGGCTGAAGAATTTACCAATCTGTTACACACTTTCAAGGTATATCGTGTGATTTTCTTTTTTTTCTAGATTATACTGAACACTAAGCATGAAATTTTCTATAGGAAGTAACTGCAACTTCAAGTTGGGAAGATATCAAACCGCTAGTTGAAGAAAGTCAAGAGTACATGTAAATAGTTTCTTGTTTCAAATTCGTTGCTTCATGGCTTTCGAATTCCAAGAAAGAGGTTATAGTAGTACCCTATTAATACTCATTTCGAATTTACTCAGATCAATTGGAGATGAAAGTGTTTGCCGAGGGTATTTTGACGATTACATAACGAGCTTACAGGAGAAAGCAAAGGAGAAGGAACGAAAGCGTGACGAGGAAAAGGTACAAAATCTTCATGCCACGCCATTTTTCTTACATGTAAAGCTCTTCCTTTAAACTTATCTAACACATCCCTTAAAACTTAAAAACTTTTCAGATTAGAAAAGAGAAGGAAAGGGAGGAGAAAGAGAAGCGAAAAGAAAAGGAGAAGGAGAGACGCGAAAAGGAAAGAGAACGAGGAAAAGAGAGAAGTAAAAAGGAAGAATCAGATGCTGAGACTGCAGATGTAAGCGGCGAAGGTCACAAAGAAGAGAAAAGAAAAGGAAAAGACCGAGAAAGAAAACATCGAAGACGACATCACAATAATTCTGATGAAGATGGTAGTTCTGATAAAGATGATAAAGAAGAATCAAAGAAATCACGTAAACATGGTAATGACCGCAAAAAATCAAGAAAGGTACTCTCCCCATTTCAATACCAATCATCTAAAGCTTCAAAACTGTTTAGTAGGAAACGATAAAAACGAAAGTAACGTTTTTTACATTTGGGCAGCACGCAAACTCGCCTGAATCAGACAGTGAAAGCCGGTATAAAAGATCGAAAAAGGAGCATCGAGAAAGCAGTCGTAGAAGTGGTAATGAAGAACTAGAAGATGGAGAAGTGCAGGATGGGGAAATCAGAGTTTAATCGCTGTGAGTTTTGTAGCTAAAAAGTTAAAAACTAACTAGCTAATCTCATGTTTTTCATACTTAGTTTTTGAACCTTATGATATTCTTGGGCTTGCTTTCATGGCTTTGTTCTATGATTTGGATGTATACCAAAATGTTGTGCCCTGAATTGTTCTTTTGAAGAAAGAACTTAGTACTGATTAGTTTAAAAGTGACTTGGTGTTTCCCATATGAAAACTATAAAAAAAAATTATTATCAATTTTGTTTTAGAAAATTTTGAAGTTTGGAGTTTTGTTTAATTATATTTTTATAAAAATTGATGACTGAAAAAATCTTTTTGATAAATGAGATTTTAATTTATAATTTGATAAGAATTGAAGAATTTTGTAGGAAATTTATTTATAATATTTATACATATATTGTAGCTTGATTAATGCTATATTAAGTCTATACAAGGGTAGGAGAAAGAGATGAATGAACATGATTTTGATACATATAATCAACAAAGTTAAAGGTAAAATAATAATTAGAGTTGAGATCATGAGGCAAAAGCAACAATTTTTATATAATTATGTTTACACAAAAGTAACCAATTTCTAAATAATTCTATATAAAAAAAACAAAACTTTCCCCCACCTTTTTACATTAAAAAATAGTAAAAAATAAAAATAAATAATCAAGATAATGATGCTCGTCTGACCTATCCCAATCCACCAATGATCATATTTCAACATCTCAAAAAAAAAAAAAATCAAATTTCTTTTCTTTAGATTAATGAGCTGTTTAGTAAATAATCATCAACATTCAACACCAAGCAAAATTATATGAAATTTTAAATATCAAACATCAAATTTTTCATTTCCTGTTCTAATTTTTGTTAACTTATTTCTAAAAAATGGTATTATATATAAACAAGATCTATGAATTAAAAAAAAAAAACTATAAAACCAGTAGATCCAAACTTATTAAATTAAAGCAAAAAAAAACCCATAAAATATTCCTTTTTTCCTTCATATTAATTGTACAAAAAAACACAAAAAAAAACACAAATTGGGATAATTTACTCGTGAAGAAAAGAGTCAGATTCTTTCTTAATTATCTTCAATTTTGCAGTTCTTGGAATCAATGGCATGACGTCATTGTACATATCTTCACCTTCTTCATCATGAGTATTGATTCTGATACACGAAAGTTTCTCCATTGAAACAAAGAAAGCTTCGACGAAACCCTTCACCATCCACATCCCAACTCCTTCAAGCTTTCTTCCACATCCTGAGGAACTAATTTGCCTCGATCTTCTTCTTTGTCTTGAGCTACTTGTTGTTGAAGAACTTGATGTGGTGGCAGCCATGGAAATTTTCTCCTTTTTCTTCTTCTTACTTTTTTTTTTTTTGAAGATGTACAAAAGTGGTGTTTTTTTTTGTGTGAAAGCTCTAAGATTAGATTTATCATAAAGGGACTTCACGTTTGTGTATTTTTGCTTTATATTGGAGTTAAAACCGGACATTTTTTGTTTGGTTAATAGTTTAACCGGTTTACTTGTGTAAATTGATTTTGTTGGTTAATATTTGGTTATGTTAATACTTTTGTTGGTTCAATTACTTTTTTATAAGCGAGTATCTCTACCTCCGGACCGATCATGAACACAAACATGTGAAACATTCGTTTAGAGTTTTAGATCCGGTTTTGTGTTTTAAGAGCTCCAATTTTAAGAAAAAAAAAGTTTATGATACGAAGTGGATCTATAATTTTGTTTTCGTTTTAGTCCCCGAAAAATTTAAAAAATTTTCAGGACCGGACTAACCTCATACATAAAAAATATTGCTATATGGATATATTATAGAGAATTTGTTAAATAAAAACCTATAAAAATTTGAAGAATTTTCAAAAAAAAAACATAATTCAAATATTTTTTTGAGGAATTACCTAAAATGCCCTAATTCAAGCATCTTTTGCAAATGTGTCCTTTTTGTAGGATTTAACAATTATAGCCTTGAGTCTATTGTTATGATATATTTGCTAAAAATGATTGAATGAAGAAATTTTCTAAAAATCAATTATGCAAAATGCCCTAATTGAATACATTTTTCCAAATTTTTCATAAAGTGTGAGGGTATACCACTTATAATGTTGGATATAATGTTAGGGCATTTTTGCAAAAAATGCATGATTAGGGCATTTTTGCAAAAAAGGCTTGAATGAAGACATTTTTGTAATTCCCCCTATTTTTTTTACATAAATGAATATTGGAGCGGATATATTTAAAAAGAAAAAAAAATAATAAATGAATATTGGAGCGGATATATTCAAATATTTTTTTTTTCATAATTCAAATATTTTTTTACATAAATAAAACCCTATAATATACACTTCTCCCACGTTATTACATATTTACAAAAATTTCTACAAACTAGGATATTTTACAAAAAAAATTATAAATTTTTAAAAATGTTATGTGAATTTTTGCGTAAATTAGGACTGATCTTGAGTCCGGCGGGTTGGTCCGTGTAATTTTGGTGGATTGGCGACGGATTGAACTAGCCGGGCTCGATTAGATGACGGGCTGGACGAGGTCGGGTCGGACCAGCCCTAGATTGAACAGGCGAATCTAAATTATAAAACATAGGAGAATATTGTAACCAAAGCATCCGATTAATTATAAAAATGAAAAATCATATCAAGACGTTAATTATATGCTAAATTAATGTATAAGTAATTAATTAATGATAATTAAATGGATAAGAAGTGAGAAAAATCCTATCCGCCAAAAAAAACGAAGAAGTGTTAATGGCGATGAGGTGAGTTGATTCCTGAACAGGTTTAGGGTTTGTTTATCAAACAACAAAGAATGCTGCGTCTTACCACTCCCACCGGCCCTCTCTCCACTACTACTTCTTCTCCACTCAGATTTGTCACTAAACCTACTTCTGCTATTTGCTCTTCCTCTCTCTTGGATCCTTGGCCTGGATTGGCTCCAGCTTCGAATACTCGCCGGCGTCGCGTCGTCCTTGCTGTTTCTAATTCCGACGGAGGTGTCAATTCCAGACCATCTACGTCTGTTCCTCCTTCATCTTCACAAATTCCGTCTCCAGGAGATGAGACAGTTTTCGTTGGGCAGGAGAATGTCCCTCTCGAGGGGGTGATTCAGTTCGATAAGCCTACTTCATCTTCTTCCATCAAAAAATGGGGGTAACTCTTGCTCTGAATTTATCTTAGGGAATTCCTTTGTTTGTTTGGTAATTTGATTTCGTTTTTGTGAAATTTCGTTAGTCGTGTGGCGTTATTTGCTGGTGGAGATGTTTTGGCTCTACTTCTCTTCTCTGCAATAGGAAGATTCAGCCATGGATTCCCTGTATTTTCCATCGAAACTCTACAGACATCTGACCCCTTCATAGCCGGTATTCTTCCTTCCCTTCTCTTACAATTCTTGCATTCACTTCACAAGCTTTTTAACCTTGGAAATGGAATAAACAATGGCGTGACAGGATGGTTTCTGAGTGCATATTTCCTTGGAGGATACGCTGAGGACGGACGAGGAGCGAATGGCTTTTCAAAAGCCATTGTTGCAGCTACCAAATCTTGGATTCTTGGAATTCCGGTAAGGCTACATTTACAAAACTAAAACTTGCAATATCTAGTGATCTCTTTAACAAGAATTCAACCATGTCTATGTTTTGGAAACAATGAAACTTATGTAATTTAGTACTTAATCTTCATCAATCACATTGACTCCTTTACAGATTGTAGTGTATAATTGAAGTAGATTTGTGTTCAATCACATGAGAATTTAAGATGCTAAGAACATTTGTAACTTTCCACTCATGTCTCTACTAAAAAGTTGAAGCTTCTTTGTTTCCTTTTTAGCTTGGAGTGGTCATTAGATCAGCTAGTTCTGGTCACATTCCTTCTTATAGCTTTGTCTTGGTGGCAATGGGAAGCACCGGTGTTTTACTTATCGGTTGGAGAGCATTATTACTCACTGTGCTTCCTAGTGAATCCAAGAAGAAAGATGATGTGTACAGACGCGGCAGCCCATTTGAACTATTCGAGGTCTGGAATGCTTTCTCCATTGTTGCATACTAGAATCAACCATTAGTTCTGGTTTTAGTTGTTTTTATGCCCTAACTATATACTTAGTCCACACCAAATTTGGTCAATATTATCATTTTTATGTTCAAATGTGATACTAATGTGTGAATTCATATGTTGTTGTTGCAGTTACTTACTTCATTAGTAAGAAGATGGTGAAAGAGAGCTTCCATGAACATGGAGATAGGTGAAGGTTGAGATTCAATATACATTTTTTTTCACAAATTTGTATATTTACTCTAACATAGCTCTGTCAATGGAGTCATTAAACCGGACAGTAAATCCAATGGGGTCATTAAACCGGACAGTAAACCCAATGGGGTTATTAAACCGGACATTAAACCCAATGGGGTTATTAAACCGGACAGTAAACCCAATGGGGACATTAAACCGGATAGTAGACTCAATGGGGGCATTAAACCGGTCAGTTAGTCCAATGGGGACATTAAACCGGATGGTTATGTTAGATTACAAAGCCTAACAGAATGTGAAAATAATTAGAGATCAAATAAGCGGAATTAGAATATTTGGATCAAAAAAGTTAAAAAACTTAAACGAGTCCGGTAATCTCCAGTTGTATATCGACACGTGTCACATTAGCCCGCGTAACTTTTTAAGATTTTTTAACGATTAAAATTAAACAACACTGCGAGTCTTTGTGCCTCTCTCTCTCCTCTTTTCTCTCTCTCTTTTCTCTCTGTCTTCCTCTCTCGCTAGATCTCGGCGGCCGTGGATCCAAATCGGCTTGATCTCGATTTGCGGTTGAAATTGCTGTTAATAACTCCTCGATTCTTGTGCGATTTGGTGATTTTTTGGTTTTTGATCTTTAGGAAGTTGCTTTTTATGGCTTTGAATGTTTGATTTGGGCATGCGAGGTGTGAGCATAGGTTTGAAGTGACGGAATCTAATGGCTTCCATCCGGCGAACTCTATCGCCGGTGTGTCACGATCGTCCATATGAGAATGGCGGTGCACCTTACTCACCTTTGTCTATATCATCCCCTTCCTCTAACAAGGGTTTCACCAGTGCCGGTAGCAGTAAACACAATTCCTCGCATTTTTTTTCGTGTCTCACGAGACTGATTTGGGGTTCTTCTGAACCTAAAAGCTCCCGTAGAAGTGGTTGGCGGCGACCATTTTACCATTGCCTCGTTTTTTTTCTTCTTGGATTTCTGTTAGGTTTGACACCGTATGGACAAATGGAGGTTGCACACGATTCCGATCGATTCTCCTTCGAGATCAAACAGCCAGATGATGAAAAACGGTTAGGTGACGGGAAATTAGACGCTCCCAGTGTGAAACGGGAAGAGTTTCCCTTCGATGTAAGTCTAGCAGCAACTGGGGAGAAGATGAATGAAGCGTTCGATTCTGTCCCGAAGAAGCTATTGATTGTAGTCACGCCGACGTACAACCGAGCGATGCAGGCGTATTACCTGAATAGAGTGGCGCAAACGCTGAGACTAGTACCATCACCTGTGCTATGGATTGTGGTGGAAGGAAACGCGGCGTCGTTTGAAACAGCAGAGATTTTGAGAAAGACTGGAGTAATGTACAGACACTTGGTTTGCAAGAGGAATATGACGAGTATCAAGGACAGAGGAGTTCACCAAAGAAACACTGCGTTGGAGCATATCGAGTTGCACAAACTTGATGGAATTGTTTACTTTGCTGATGATGACAACATCTACTCGCTTGAGCTGTTTCAAAGCTTAAGACAAATCAGGTGAGTCAGAAGTCTTTACTACATTAGCTTGTGGCTATGGCTGGAATGTATGACAACTGCTACCTGGTATAATGTGAGAATTAGAATTGCTAGGTCGTTGGTTTGAATGTTGTAGATACGAAGCGGGCATTGCTGTCGTTACATGTTTTTCTGCATCTTCTGTGCCTTTGGTTCGTGTAGTCTCAGTGATTCTCGTGTTTTGGGCTATGCTTGGACTGTTAGTTCGAACAGTTTATAAGCATACGCATATCAACCACTCACCTCTCCGCTTTGTCAACAATTGAGCTTGCTTGACTCTTGATGTCGAAACTAATGAGAATTTGAAGTTTTCGGCACAAAAACTGGGATTTTATGTTTCTGCCTACATTTCTCTTTCTCTCTGTTTTGCTGTTTGCTCGTCCATGTCGTTAGTCTTGTTACTTTGTGTCTCATTTGTTTGTTAGGCATTTCATATCTTTGTTTTTTGCATTGGTTTTGTACTTTTCTGTCTTCCTTGTTATTGTTTATCCGAAGCTTTTCTTCTACTGGAGAATTTGTCCCCTGTTTTAATTTGTTATGCTAATATATTTGTTTGTATAGCCGATTTGGAACTTGGCCGGTTGCAATGCTTGCGCCAAGCAAAAACAAGGCCATCCTTGAGGGTCCAATATGCAATGGAAGTCAAGTAATTGGATGGCACACTAATGAGAAGAGTAAAAGACTACGAAGGTTCCATGTTGATATGTCAGGCTTTGCTTTTAACAGCACTATACTTTGGGACCCTAAACGGTGGCGACGCCCCTTTTCACATCCAACCCGCCAACTAGACACAGTGAAGGAAGGTTTCCAAGTATGAGTTCAAAGTTTTTCATTATCTATTGATTTTTTTGGTGCTCTTAATCAAAATATCCTATTCTTATATGTGACATGGTGTGTTTAAGCAGGAGACATCATTTATAGAACAGCTGGTCGCTGACGAAAGCGATATGGAAGGTGTTCCCCCATTTTGCTCAAGGATATTGAATTGGCATCTTCACTTAGATGCAGGAAATGTCCCTTATCCACAAGGGTGGGTGATCCAGACGAATCTCAAAGCTCACATAACCATGAAATAGTTCAAACATACTTTTGACAGGTAAGATACTCTATATGTGTTCTTAGGTTTTGATATCACGCATTTAAGAACCATAAGGAAAACGTGAACTTAAGAAAGCAAAAACTCGGTAGATTTTGGATTGTAATAGTGTGAAACGAAAGCTAGTTGATCTTTTCTCTTCTATGAACTTTCATGTCAATGGTTGCAATGCGATTTATATAATCTCTTGGCCAAAGATCCCTGATTTTCCACTCTCTACTTAAACCCATATTATGATGTGCCAGACTTATGCTCATTTCTAGATTTTATATCAAAGAAACATAGGATTAGGATGGATAAAATTTCCTTTAGGACATAAACAAGAGGAGTAAAATTTGAATAAATCGTCACTGGAACACTGTTCTGTAACAATGATATTTGATCCAATTTGGTTGGAATTGATTGGAATGAAGGCTTAGGTGTTTAGTATATGACATTGTCACTTTCTTTATGCTGAATTCATTGATTTGACACTAGAAATTGGTGAGATTATAATTAATGATTTTGTTTTTGGTCTTTTTCCAAGGAGCAGATTCGAAAGAGTCTAGAGAGTGATGGAGAAGTTCACGAGTCAACCACAATGATTGCAGTAATGAGCAAATAGATGGTAGACGTGCCAGCCACCACAGATCACGAACACCTAAACGTTTGACGAATTCAATGTTATTCTGTGGGTAGGATAAATGTAACCATCACAATTCAAAACTCAAAAGAAGTTTTAAATAGTGTTAGCATTTTGGAAAGTTTTTTCCTTTTTTCTACTAGTTCAATTTTTTTTGAAGTCTTCGAATTTTTGATATTATCATTTTTAGTCGTATACTTAATTGTTGAAATTGAACTACTTGAATTTATCGTCATTGAGAGGAAGAATTTGTTCGGTTAAAGTAAAGTAGGGGTTGAACAATTTGCATTACAAAAGAGAGTTGAATAAAGAAATTGATCTACTTGAAAAATTAGTGAAAGAAAGTAAAATAATCTACAAGACTTTAGATTTATTCAAGGAAATATTCAATCAATCTAAGTATTTGATAGACTTCGACCGATAATATTTGATAGACTTCTTCGACCTATAATATTTGATAGATCTCGACATAAATAACATTTTCAAAATTTAATGTGTAGGACTTAACTCCAAAACACCCAACTTAGAAAAAAGAAAAGCCTCTTTGAACTTACAAGTCATATATAGTCACAACCATTGTAATTATCTTTCTTAAAAATTTTAGTCCGACCCAATAACCATCATTAATTAATTAAGAGTTTTTATTTTACTAAATTGCTGTGTTTCTCGATGACATAATATTCCAATTCAGACATTACTGAGTAATTATTTCGATAAATTTATCTAAGCAAGTAACTTTATACCTTAAAAATCATGTATTAATATCAAGCTAACTACTGATATATCCTAAACTTTTTAACTTCTCTCTATAGGAAGCAAAGTTGATTTATGATCATACAACCATTACATTTTAAACCCATTCCCATTTCCCCTTCACCTTCTCAATTACATATTCCGGCGGCCACGGTGAAGTTTTTATGATAATATACACACACAAAAAAAGACAGCACTCATAAATCTCAATGACCACACATGAACATGATGAGCAACCAAAAGGGTTCTTCTTGCTACTAATCTCAAATACAGCCACATACGTAGTAGTTAGTAGTCAGAACAATGTGTTGTGGCCACCAGAGTCTTGGTCCCTTGACACAGCCTTTTGGTCTTGTGCTTTGTCTTCTCCAAACTTTTGATCATATTATTCTCCACAAGTCACATTACAGTCCATGAATAGAAGAAGTTGCATCTGAAGGTTGGATTTGTGACCGCAAATCATTCCCGTTTTCAAGCCCAAGAACCGAAAGAGCTGAACTGGTAACCGTGCAATAAAGTTTATTATCCACAACATGTTTAACTTAAAAGAGTGGATATATAACTAAGTGTCTGGTTTTAACTTTTAAGAGGGTACCTAGGCAAAGAAGCTTTGACGTTTGGCTGATTTGCATAAGCAGCTAGAGAAGGTCTTAGATCTGGAAACTTCTTCATGATATTTTCTAGTTGAGGCATAGGTAACTGCCAAAAAAAAGACTTTTTAAGTTACTTGAAAAATCTTTGAAAGCTATAGTATATTTGCTATCAGTTATCTTGTACCTCTAAGAGAACAGGGAAAGAATGTGGTTGTGTCTGAGACACACATTTCAAGAAGCCAGGCCACAACTTTGGCAGTCTCCAAATCTGCATCCAAAAGACACGACAAAACAAGTTTAATAATAATCAGAGGAAAATAATATATCAAGAATCTGGTCCTTGTGCTCAAACTTAGAAATTACTCACCTGCTTATTTACCAACTTGGAAAGAATTTCCATGACAAAATCAACCTGGAAAAATAAGCAGAAATTTCTTTATTTTTTTACAGGAATTCACAAACGATGTTTTTTGTTTAAAAGCTTTATACATCATGTAGACATCATTGTGTCCGTGTAATATGGGCACGTAATGTATACAGACATCATCATTTCTGGATAGAAGTCACAGAATTTAACAAAAACGTGAGGAATAGACCCTTACTAGTGTAGGAAAAGCATCTATTGCCTGAATTACTGTTCTCATAAAAAGTAAAGGCAAAGGAGTTCGTTCAACCTGAAACCAAAAATCATCACAAACGTAATTATATGAATCAATAGTTAGTCATTCCTCATGATATATGCCCAGTTGATATACCATCTGGCCAAGAGCCTTTGCCAAGACTTGCTGCGTGAAAACAGTGCGTTGTTCAAAGCATGCTGAGCATGCATCTGTTATCTGAAAACAAGACAAATCAAATCAGACTATGCTTACAAGAAAAAAGTTTCCTAAGCTATTTGCAGAAAATAGCAGAAAACAGGGTACCAAAATTCTTTGACCTATAAACAAACTAGAATAGAAGAAGATTGGTTCACTTGGGAAGAAATCTAATTGAACTCTCATATAATTCTGTAATAGAAACGAAGTACAGAACAAAACCAATGGATTATTTGATAAAATGCCTGACTCCCAATCCATCTTTCAATTAATTGCCTCAAACTAAGTTATGCTTCCGCCGTAGTCATAGAAAGTTGATGAACTCTTTTGTTTTCCCTATAAAGACTTGCCGAAAGCCTTGAAAACTTAAGAAGAGCCGATGCAGTGGAGAAGAGATAGGGATGGTAACTGAGGAATTCTATTAGGCTACTATATACAGCAGTCTAGTTCTAGTACCAGAACAGATTTCCAACAAACAAGTTCAGGCAACAAATCCTTCCAAACCAGATGGAAGAACAGTAGAATACCTTTTTCAGTGGTGGTCCACCCTTCTCAGGAACAATATCGTGGATGGCAATCAGTACCTCGGCAGGTGTTAGGGCAGGGCCTGTGTGAGCAGAACCCTATCACAGATTAAATAAAAAACCATTTGATTAGTTATTACAGAGAAGGAAGTACAGAATGTGCCAGAACAAACCCATTATGAGAGACATAATGATCACAAGAAGAATTCCAAACTTAAAACAACAATGCACCAAATAAATGATATGCAACACTGTTCCGTAAACTATTAATCCAAAAGTAAGGACAAGGTTGGAACAGAATTAAACTAGTCTCATCTCGATATGTAACCCTGCGACAGAATTATGACAGGTGTATAAGATAAGTTAATGACATGCATATACGTGGTTCCTGATTAATTCCAGACAAATATCTCATCTCCTAAGATAACAAATTTGAGGGCAGTCCTTCTATGCATCACATGCCTGATCAATAAGATAACAATGGAAACAGTACCTGTAATATATGAGCAAGTGCCAGTTGGAACTTATCAGGCGGAAGATTAAGAAGGGGAGGAAAGATCGGCAAAACCTGTTGAATTGAAAAAGATTTCCTGTCATAAGTAGGGAATTTCTACAAAAGATACGCAATAACAAAACATCACATCTTTTGCATCCACCAGCAAGGGCCACAAAATTTTCAGAATTCGTCCAGGGTTACTATTTCTTATTTCCACATCTTCTTACATGCCATATTATGGGGGAAAAGAAACACGAAAAGAAGCTATAAGCCTTTACATCTCCCTCCTAGGGAAAGAATAAATTGGAAAGAGCAGAATCAATGGAAAAGAAAGTAAAAGAACCTCTTCTTTGGTGAGTGAAGACAGCAAGGGAATAAGAATTGAAACATCCTGCAAAACATAATTTCTTACATAAGGTATTACAATTTTGATTTCATAGATATCTACACACAAAATACAAAATAGCTCTTCATAACAAGTCAAACCTTTAGCTTTGTTTCATATAGATGCTTTACAGTAGCAATCAATTCCGAGGAAGGCACCACTTCTTGTGTCAAGATTTGCAACACCTTGACATAGAAAAAGAAACACGATGTGACTAAAATTAAGAAAAAATTATGAGGTCAACGTAGTTTTACTACAAGGAAACACAGAACCCACTTACCAGTGTCAATAAATTTTCACTTCCTTTAGGAGGATCAGATATTATTGGGAGCAGTTCCGTATAAGATGAACCTAACTCTCGTATCAGAATAGGTATATGTCGATGAAAAGCCTGAAACAATGCAGAAAGTCACCAAAATATATCAATTTGATGGCTCTGAATATCTTACACTCCCAATAAGTGGAGAACTAAAAGTAAAGATTACCCCAAACAAAAAATATAATGTTCAACGACTTATCCTATCTAATTATTTTCTCTGTCTCATGCCAAACACGATGCACATAGGTAACATGGGAGTTTAATAGGGAGGGATCAACTCACCTGGTTTACTGTTTTTGGAGCTTTCTCGTAAACCTCAAAGACAAGTCGAAGGAGACTAGGTTTCTGGAAAATGTTACAGTATCTATCAGATCCGTGAGAATATTTATGGAAATAAAATGACTTGAACACTAGGAGCAACTCCAAAGACTACAGACCTTTTTACATAGAGCGAAGAAAAGAGAAATTAATCTTTGAGCTTCAGAGAGTGATAAAACATCACGAGAAGTTTGTAGATCTTTCTGAGAGTGAATATCAGATGTTCCAGACCATAGAGAGTCACTTGTGGAAGTTTTCTGGTTATTTTCCTGAAACAAAAGTATCAGTATAAGATGTAACCCATAAAGAATCAGGGTTTATAGTTGAAGCGCTCCCAATGCATAGACTAGGTACAGCCTAGGAGTTTAATTTAAAAGCCTATTAAAAGAACCAGATAAACTATCTACCATCAAATCAATTCGACAAAATAAAAAGCCTTTACGTATCAAAAGAACAAAACTAAACATCCTCAAGAGAATTGTTGATGGCTTTGGAGCTTTACTGTCATTTCAAAAATGATACCTACTGTCCTACCAGACTAGACTACGTGCTATTACCTCTGTTTTGATTGTTTGTGCATCAACCCCAGCATGTGAGAGATCAGTTCCAGAGTTCACAGCCTCCAGCAGCATATTTGTAGCAAATTGCTCAACATTCTCTGATATGTATGTAAGGTGATATAGTTTGTTCGTTACCTGTACATGCGTTTACGAAAAATAAATTAGAACTATTGTAGTAGGAACAATAAAATCCATATTGCTACGTGGGAGAATTTCCTCACAAGTCGGATGGCTTTTGCACGGACGTCTTCTTCAGAATGAACAGAACACTGCCATGATTAAACATGCGTTAGTAAAAAATAAAGTAAGACCATATGAGCTTGAATTTTCATTAATTAATATGAAGATTAGAAGAAAGTTCCAAGCATAGCGTTCATTTAATGTGGAATATAGTAGCCGATACAACCCTTTCTGTGACTTCTAGATCAAAAGTAAATTCTTAGGTAATTTCACTTTTCTACATAGTTCACTCAACCAATATACATACTTCTCTCATCATGATTACCCAACATTAAAAGAAACTGACAACAAATCCAGGTAGGTCTTCTATGAAATAAGCTAAGATAACTAGAACGAACCATGCCATCGTTGTAAACAGTAATTGATCAAATTCTAGCAATCAGATTAGCATGCCTCAACTGTTTTGTAGACTAGTCAGCAAGAGGCAATGGGAATTTTGAAGGCAATATGTAGTGAATTAGGTTGAAAAGGAGCCATCTAGCTATTTTAACACTTACATTATTTGAATCCTCATATTCTCCAACAAAGAGACTACAATATAAAGCCAATGAGACAGGACATGCAACAGGCAGAAATAATAAAGTTTGACTACAGATTCTTACCTTCAATGCTATACCTAAGCATGCTTTTCTGTCATTTGGACGCGCTAAAATTAAGCTCCAAACAGCACCGAGCCCTTGGGTAACACGCTCACTATCACGGATTTCCCTTCCATTTGGGTCATGACGGGTGGAGCAGAGTTCATCCAGTAGCTTTATGGCCGAATCAGGTAAATGTGGAGCTTCACCAAAAAGTCTGCTGAAAGACTTGTCGGAAGCAGGAAGAGCATCCAGCAATGATCTCGCCTACAGCAAGTCTTCTGATAAGAGAGATTTTTAACAAGAAGTGGAAAAAGTTGAATTAATGCTCACCACTGCTATGAGGAACTTTTCATAAACGGAAGCATAGGAAGACGATTCATCTACGTTCAGAATCTCCATTGAATGCAGATAGTACAGAACATGTAAAACAAGTTCATGCCCCTGGAGACAAAGAAGGAACCAAATCAGGGGTTCTCAGCTACTGAGAG
The DNA here is from genome assembly GCA_000411095.1 of Aethionema arabicum. NCBI lineage: Eukaryota > Viridiplantae > Streptophyta > Magnoliopsida > Brassicales > Brassicaceae > Aethionema > Aethionema arabicum. The sequence goes on from KE151667.1 coordinate 99,352, forward strand.
TTGAAGAAAAATATTTAAGCAAACGCATACTACTAGCACTGAAACAGTGCATTTAAGACACTTACATGACAGCCAACACACTCCAAACGTAAAGGAAAAGAAAATCAAAATCCAAACAAGTGACTGTCAGGTTTGAGGAAAACTGCAGGGGAATACGCTGCAGCACAAATACCTTGTATTCTTGGTGATCCACGTTTATATGCTCTCTTAGTATGGTTGCAACATCATTGCCAGCATCGATCTGGAAAGGTAGTAATGCAGATCTCAATGCTTAAATACAAGAGAATTGGAGGAGAACATGAAATAAGGATTTCATTTGTATGTAAGCCAAATGATTGAATAGGTCAAATGGTTGCTAGAGTTGACAGTAAGAATACCAAATAACAAGCACCAAAAGAGGCACTAACCTTAGCAATCAATCGGGAAATTAATGCCATTCGAATCTTGTTACAATCAGTCCCATAGACATGTCTATTTGATTTGATTATCCGCTCAATAGCCAACTTCCCTACATTTTTGCTTTGTTCTGTGGTAAGTTCAACATACAATGGGACAGATGCTAGTTCTTGGTAGCTTTCCTCTGGTGAAATAGTATTTGATGCTGCAGGCAGATGCTCATCAAAATCTGGAACTGATGCTAACGATGAATGTTGCTCTAAATCTTGGGCGGTCACCACATCCAAATCATAATTTGTTTCAGAACGTGAAAACTTTGTTTCTCTGATGCCTGCATCACCCCTGCAAGGAGAAAGTGGAACATCTAAAGATGATTTTCCCTTAGAGGGGTAGACACTCTCTTGGGGAGCATGCAACAATTCTTCTCTGCAACCAGGCTGATCAACTCCTGTTATTACTGAACTTCCCATAACCATGTTTTGGCTACGCTCTAGTGCTATTGGGTGTACTGGACCACTAGCCCCTGCTGTGACAGCAGGAGCCGAAAGTGGATTACTCAGTAAGGTAGAGATGTCCATCTTTAGTGGAACTGATTCTTTACCCTCGCCTATAGGCAGTGATGTTGGTCCCACAGGTCGCCTTGGGTCCATGCGACGAGGATCCTGCATAGCAATGTGTAAGTTATCTTGGGGAAACAACATTAAACATAAATCAAGCAGCAAGCAGAAGAGTGTACCCTTCTTGGATCACGTCTAGGATCAGCAACCATGCTATTCGAGCTAGGCACATCGGAGACTGATGACCCAAAAGAAAGGGTTGGATCAGGAGGAGGAGGTTGTGTTGGAAGATTAGGAGAATGCATTGAATTTATAGGAGAGGGCACCACAATCTCTGTTGGAGTAGCTAGAGAACTAGTCAGTGTAGGGGGGCTACTAGGTAAGTGTTTCATGCTTGTTATTACAATATCAGCAAGCATATCTGGATGAAGCTTAGAAATAAGAATTTCAAGTGATGCAGCTCCCCTGTCTCCTTCAGCAAGCAAAGCACCAATCATTGCAACCATTTGTTCTACTGGAGTAAGCTCACTGTCCAAAGGATTGTTGCCAGAAGAAATGCCATTATTAGAGACTGCTCCCTGTGGAGAATCACTTGCTTGGACTTGCGGAGTCAAATGCATGCTAGGATTCAAGCGCAAACGCTTTGAAGCAACCTCTCCATTGATTGCATCATCTTCCCCATGAGGCATTATTCGTTTCTTTGACAAATCCCAAGAGTTTTGATGATTATTCGCCTGGTTATTCTGAAAAGTAGGTTCATCATGAAACCCTACTGGTCAAAATGGTCAAACTGGTATAAAGCTACAGAAGAATAGTTTCGAGAATACTACTACCTTGCCTGACCAACTGTCTCGTGCAGCCCGCTCATTATTTCTAATTAATTTATCAGCCTGACGGAGAGCTTGATCAGCTGCTTCACTAGCATTCATTGCTCGAAGTGCTCTCAGGAGCTTGTCTCTTGACTAGAAATGCAGATAAAACAAAACTAATTCAATAACAAACAAATATTACCAAATACAAAAGAAATCATATGATACAGTTGTTAAATGATCGGATCAAGCAAACACTTCGTTCAAGTCTTTTTCTATCTGCTACAAAACTTCACTCTAAGAAATACCACTTTATAGTATGCCTTTTTCTTGTAGCCATTGAAAACCTCTTTTGTTAAGGAAAACACGAAGGGCCTGGAAAAAGGCAGGCCATATCCCAGAATAGGCAAACAAGATACAAACATAAAATATTTGGCACTTCAACTGGTAAGGCTGAAACAATCAAGGACTTCTCTGACATGCAGGCGCTTGAGCGTTAAAAACTCTGGTGAATGGATAAATAAAAGCCAAGAAAAATAAATTATCTAAATAGACTACATTTAGATTTTGGTGGCAAAAACAACCAACATGCAATGGTATTTTCATTAGCATAAAGATACTTAGAATTGATGCTTAATATTAATATCAAGTGTTATTCAGTGAAAACATTGGGGGATGAGATGTAATAGATGTCCAATACAGCAGTATTTCAGAGAGTGACAAAACAATAAAGTATGAACACTCTACCTCTATCATAGGTGAGAATGTACATCTAAGAAATCCCAGTAAGGCAGTTCTAATAGAATACTGAACGCTTCCAGCATGGCATCCCTTAAGTGTCTGAAGATTTGGGTTAAAAACCAGTAGAGCACATAGAACAGGATTGTAGTGGACAGGTCTTTTCCTTGCTACCACCGCAAGACTGCAAAAGAGAAGCCACTATCAGAAAAGAGAATACTGTATACATAGGAAACCTCATTCAGAATTGCAAACGGTTAAGTTACGCTACTAAACATGTCCTAATGGACCGTTGCATGTCTCAGTAAACAAAAGAACAATATTGGTGTCAAAGAAACTGCCCTCAGATATTTCCTACGCAAGATGCTTTTAAAAATACTAAGAATTCAATGAAACTGTATTAAGCAACCATTACTGTGAGAATCTATGCTCAAGATTCTGTATCAGCAGCATGGTACATTATGCATATGCTCCCTAAGAGAATAAAACTTTACTCAAACAGTATCTATAACAGACAATGCTTCAGCAGTAGAATCATTACCAAAGCAAGAGGACGACCTATTTTCCACATTTTTCTACTTTAAGACAACTCCTATAACAAAAAATAAAGGGAAACCGAGAGAAAAACCCAAACCATTTCTATAGACAATGTTTTCCTAACAGGGTTTAACATAGAATCATTCTGTGACCAAAATCCAAAACAAACATATAATCGGACGCAATAATTGCTGTTTTTTTCAAGCTTATGTCAAAAAGTGACTATTTAGTTGATGCAAAACTGAAGGGGCTCTCAAACAGAGGAAACAACATTGATAGATCAAACTGACTAAAGATATGCCACCTACTGGTCATATCAACCGTGTGATAGCTCCTGCATCCATTTTAACAGCGATAAAAATATATGACATCAAGCAGCAAAATGTGTTTTAGTCATCATCATGCATATCAAATATCCACCTAATCTTATAAAAGGAGAAGAAACATCCATCATACAGAAGACAAAACCAACGCAAGTTTATGTTAGTCTAGAATTCAGAACAAAGACTATTATACTGTAATGTAAACACTATAATATCCCAGCACAACAGCCACAATCATATATGTACATCCAGTTCTCAAAACCAAATAAAATATTCCTCTAGCCTGTTTCTGTGTTACTTGGAAACAGCATTTCTAACTAATAGAGCTGACAATTCTATCCATTGTTTGATGTCCTTATCACTTGCATACTGGAGCTCCACATAACCCGATAAAATGTGGGTGCTGTATGTCCAGGTAAATGTCAATATCTGATAACTGATGCAGCTTCAAATGAGCCATTTTCCCCCAAATTATGTTTCAGTTAGCTGCAACAATATCATAGGAGTTGAATCGGTGCTATAACATTTCTCTATGTTTTTTTCCCAGTCAAAAGTTTAGCTGACTGACACATACAGATGACAGTAGCAGTTTATTTCTTCAGATATTATTGTCTCACAAACCTTATTGGATCCAACTAAGCAGCAATGAATTCAAGACATAACGAAAGTGCAAGCAGGGCCAAGCCTGACTATGAAACTTTACTTAAAGTGGAAGATCACATGTTTAATGCTGTATCTCACATATACGAGGTGTACATAACATTTAGCAAAGAGAAATATTACTAATCACCCCATTACGCAGGGTACATATCAGCATAGCAAGACATGACTCATGGTTAGTTTATCACCAACATGCATGTGAGAATGAGTGATTAATGATATGTACTATACAACGGAAAAATAAGTAAAAGGACGAATTGGAAACAAATAATAAAAAATGTGAGCGCATTTCAGCGGCCATGTCAACTTACTTGCAAAAACCATGAAATTAAGGTATACAACGATAAACAAAAAATCATAAGCAGTCAATAAGATCTGGCGAGCACCAAAAAAATTCAGATTATATTACAGAGTTACAGCTCTGTAAGACTTGTAGAACTAAGGATATTAATAAACCATTGTTAGCAGGCAGCGGATAAATAGTAAGTACGTTAACAAAACTAATGACCACTAAAGGAGTTTATCTTTCACACACTAAATTCATTATGTTTTAGGTTCAGGAGTGCTGTTGATAGAGGTGTCTTTCATATGTGAGCAACGAACAAAACAACATACAGAGGAGCACATAAACTAGCAATAGTTTCAACTAACAATGTGGAATAGCAAAGAACTATAACAGGTAAACCAAACAAGCACAACTGAATAATGGAGAACACAGAGAAAAGTATACACACAAGAATAGTGGGACGCATCCAGAAACATACCAATTTACTGCCGCTATCATCAATGCGCCTGGTAAATGACCAGATGACTGTATGATATCTAATAAGGTGCCCAATGTCCTATTTGCTTCAGACATAAGCGTTGCTGGATTTAGAAAGGGGTGACCGCCCGCAACCCAGGAAATGTTGAACATCTGACGATTTCCTGTTGTGGAATAGGAAAGGTTGACATGCCAGAACCAAAACTTACAAATCATGTATTGTGTTTGACGATCCATGCTATGCAATAATAAAAAACAATTGGCATGGTATTAGACACAATACCTTCGGAAAATTTCTCAGGATCAGATGTGTCAGGAGTAAAGAGCAAAATAAATGTTTCCATAAACTTTAGAGCCAGAATCTTCACCCCTACACGACCAGGCTATAGTAATACAAACAACAGACTTAAGTTAGAAAACCTTAAAATTGACAGAAGAGCAGCATAAACGCTCTACCAAGAACCTCAGCTGACTAGAACGAACAGAAAGACAAAAGGAAAAGGCTATAAACGGGAAGCATACCTCCAACACAGTAGCAAAGACAGCATCCTTGAAATTAATCATCCATGCCCATAGGTCGCCAAGCCAGTGATCAACTTCACCGCGGCGATGAAACTATAGAGATCATCAAGAATAATACACATCAGCAAGAGTAAAACGACTTTCAAGGCTAAGAAAACAAGTCTACCGTTGTGGCAAATATACAGAAACACCCAATAAAAAACTCTCGAAGTTCTCCTACTCTATAAGACTACTCAATCAACAAAAAATCAGTGTTAAAAATCATGGAGATAGAAAAAAACCCAACAGAAAATTACCAACGCGTCCTACTAATTTGGTGTGTTCCCTATGTCATACCAACATATAGTCTTATGACACTAACCTTAAATGGTTAAATACGTAACACCAGCATAAATGCAACAAAAGTTTAAAAAATGAAAACATGATAATCACTGATTCCATAGGTTATTCCAGTTAAATCCCAAAAGCCACTATGAGTATTGAGAAACTTTCAGGACTCATTACTAACAAATGTAGTATCTTGTGAAGAGCTCAAACGAAGTTTAAAAATAGCATATGCTTATGAAGATAAATCCGACTTGGAAAAAGTGTAGACCTGAACTGCCATCTCCTCCAAGATGCTACAAAAGAAAGTTGTTCCGGCAGAAATAGATTTCTTTGAGACAGTTGGATCTTCATCCCTTAATAAGACTAGCAACACAGTCAATAGAACATATGAATGATCCAGCATCCTCAAACCAACCTCCTCAATGATCCTGTCACCCAGAAGAATCGATCAACCAGTCTCTTACCTTGTCAGACAATTAATAACCATCAATTGCGAGAGAAAGTAAATTGGTGCACCGGAAAATAAAATAGAACAAGTTCCAAATTAATTTTATAGGCACTGTATTCCAAATTAGCACTAGAATATGAATAGAAGACACAAATCCACGATATTGCCTGAGGAAATTTCAGAATTATCCTACCAAACATGCCGAATAGAGGAATCATTTGAAATATTTCTACAGAATTTCTCTAACAGCATCTGGAAGTGGAAAGATTAAAATTTGTCCAGGATTGAGGTAAAAACTATCCGAAAAGTGTATAGAAGAACCCTAAACACGCCACAAAAGAGATATATAGTAGGCATTCGTTCACAGCAAGGGAAAATAGCACCAGGAATGAAATAAACAAAAAAAAAAAGCAAAAAGAGGTTTGAAGCTTAGAATACTTAGCACTCTTAAGACTCACTCGATAAGCGATTTGCGAACGAGAACTTCCCGCGACAACTGGAGGTCTGCCAAATACGGGAAAATCTCACCACATAGAGACGGTTCCAGTGACAGCAATATCTCCTTCACCTGTCTTAGAGACGAAAGCTTCACCGCCAAATCGCCATGGTTGTTGGCAGCAGCGATAAGAGAGAGGGTCTGTGCCCTCGCTGCAGCAGCCGCCGCCATTGCAGAATTCTAGATTCGGATTGCAGAATTGTCAAGGACAATACTGACTTACGAGTATGCGTTTGCAGTGGCTTTTATCGTTAGGGTTTTTCACGGTTGAAGAAGAATCTCGGTAACAAAAGAGCAGCGCAGAGCATTTAGGCATTAGATAGAGAAACACCGGGTGGATTCAATTAAACTCGTCGATTTTCTAGGTACGGCGTAAATATAAACACCCTGTCGTTTTGTCTTTGCGTATTTGCAAAGCGCGCCGTTTATTTTGCGAAGAGCGCCGTTTGTTTTGCGAAGTTTAACCCCGAAGCCTCTGGTTCGATCAGCACGTTCTTTACGGAGTTTAATACAGATTAATCGGGCCTTGGAAACTGTTAAAAGTAAACTACTTTGTTTGTAAAATCTTGAATTATTCAAACTTCAACATAGAAAATTAATAATTAAAAAAAAGAAATTACTTTTATATTTTATAAATAATTTTTTTAACAAAGATCTTTTTGGCTTCTCCCATACGATGAAAATTCAATCTTAGTAACAAAATATTAAATACTCTCGGCGTGTTATATGGGTTGGATATTTGGATACTGTTTGGTTTTTGTTTGATACTTTTAGTTATTCGATTTTTTAATTATAGGATCTGTTTGATTTTTTGAAAATTTCGGTTTGGTTTTATTTCCGGTTCAGATATTTGATAAAAAAAATTTTAAAATTTATAAGACTTAAAAATTATAGGAAAAACCAAAAAATACTCAAAAAACCGAAAAAAATACTCAAAAAACCAAAAGAATATCTTAAAAGAAAAATATGATTATTTTCGATATCCACTAAATATCTTTTTAGTTCTGGTTATTATCCAATTTCCATTGATCCTAAATTTAAGATCCAATAAGTACTTTACATTGAAACTGAACCAAACCCCTTTTTTTGATTCGAGTTTAGTTCGGTTCTTCGGTTCCGACTTTTATGTCCAGTCTTATCAAAGACGAATAAGGCAAAATCACATAAGAAGTTCACAACAAGTGACGTCGGTATAACCAGTTGAAAAGTACGAACATCACATTCTCCAGTTATCGAAAGTATATAAAATAAAAACATTGTAATAGCACAAATCTTTATTGGGTTTAATCTAAACATTTATAGGCAGATTCATCCACCTCATGGCTCACCTACTGTTGTCATATCCGAGTTCAGTTTTTACTGATAACATCTTAACTCTTCAAAGATAAGTTAACTAGACTGAGTTTCAACAGATGTGGTAGCATCATCCTTGTGTTTAATCATACCTGAGTCCACAAGAATTGGAATCTCTGCAGCTAGCCATGGAGCTAGCCCCAAACAAAGTGCATGTGCTATACCAAACCGAGGACTGCAAAAGAGAATTCACTCATCAGGGCCAAGAAAACAATTAGGTGCTCATATTTGCGGAAAAAAATGTTTAAACCGAACTCGTTTCGCTCTATTCGAACATGGTATACTGGAAACAGACAAGAATTAGGTTGATTTAGATGTCCACCTTTTGCCTATAACTCTCATTTTGACTTTCACTACCTTTATCTTTTACAAACAGCTTAGTAATGGAGTTTTTTGGCCCTACACTGAAGTTCTACATATATGACTGAATAATTAGGTCAAAGAAAAAGTCACCATGCCCTTTCTAGAGCATAAGAGATTGCCAAGGCTTCCTAGTTTCTTCCAAAGAGTCACAACTTTTTCAAGATTCATATTCAATCCTGACAACATTAACATTATTTGTGTTGTGATCATGGTCTCCTTTGAGCTGATGCAATCAAAATCCATCTCAAAATCGGTAAGAGTTTGACACTAAAGCACAGGCTGCTTCTCTAACAATGTCCATGGCAACCATAAGCACAATAAAAGGGGGGAGACATTGAATCACAACTTTTTCAAGATTCACTTCAATCCTGACAAAATTAACCATTGTTTTGAGGTGTGATCATGGTCTCCTTTTAGCTGATGCATTCAAAATCGATAAGAGTTTGACACTAAAACACTGAATGCTTCTCTAAAAATGTCTATGGCAACCCTAAGCATAACAAAAGGGGGGAAACATTGAATGTTACCAGTTTTTGGCCCAAAGCGGCTTGAAATGCACAGTTAGGCATATCTTCCCACCTCGATACATCTACACAGACCACAAAGAGGAAATTAGACAATCCCCAATTGAGCAATTCTAGGTCAAAATCACAAATCATCTTTACCTTCTGGGTTTTTCCATCAAGCTGCGGAAGCTCAAGCTCAGGAGCGGTAGCCGGATAGGTGATAGGGATATCAAACTGCAGATCGAATTCGTATTTGAGGAGGTTGTGAACATACCAACACTTGCCAGTCCAACGTGTTCCTTCCGGATTAGAAGCGGAGATACGGAACCAGTCGTTGTCGTTGGACTTGTTCATCTGCGTATACGCAATTAGAGACTTGTACTCCTCTTTAAGCCTCTGCGTCCATGCCTGGCCGTCTCTTGGCCCTGCTTTGATCGTCAGAAGCGGGATCCGCGTTAACGTCGACTTCGTGCTCGTATCCAATCCTTCCATTTTCTCCCTGTGCTTCGATTCTGATTCTTCTCTGGCTGTATCGATCAGTTTTGATGCTATTAGCAGTAACGCACATCGAATATAATGTGGGGAGATTTTGCAAAGTGTTTTTTTTTCTCTATCACATTTGTGACCTTTTTGTTAAATTTAAAAATTGTGAATTGGTCCTTTTATTCTATATTTCTTTAAAAAAAGTTTTTTGGTTAGTTTGAAAAAAAAGCAAGTTGCATGAAATTGAAAACCGCCAAGACAAGGTAGCACAAGAGGTAAGTTCTTTCCGTCTGATATTTAGCCATCGAGATTGGAAACCACCATGATGCGATTTGTGCTCTAATTCTCCTATTAGAGCGGGTTTGTGGTAAAAATTGATATTTTAAAAAAAAATCGAAGCCTTTGAAAACATAGAAAAAAAAATTTCAAAAACTTAGAAAATAAATACGTGTTGGAAGAAAATCATATATATAATGTAAAACTAAAAATTATATTTTTAAAAAAATATATATTTTAAATAACACAATGTCAATGTTAAAAAAAACACAATATCAATAGATAATATTAAATTTCAAGTAATTTAATTAAACATAAAAACTCGTTCAAAATAGAAGATTAGACGATTGTTCAAAATATAAAATTAGACAATTCTTTAAAAATTCTTGAATCTAAAGTAACTTTTAAAATCTTTTTTAGAAGATCGGAATCGCTGCATCCGACACGCTTCTAAATCGGAATCGACGCTTTTCAGACGCTTCCAAATCAGAATTGTCATTTCCTATATGTTAATTTTTGGAAACATAATTCCATCATGCTTCCGAGCGATTCCATAGGCTTCTGATTTCGTTTCCGGTTTGAACCAGGAATCGCATCCATTTAGGCGCTCTGTGCTTCCTTGGAAGAAGAAAAGTCAAATCGGATGTTATTTTTAGAAGATCGGAATCGACGCTTTTCAGACGCTTCCAAATTAGAATTATCATTTCCTATATGTTAATTTTTGGAAACGCGATTCCATCATGCTTCTGAGCGATTCCATAGACTTCTGATTTCGTTTCCGCTTTGAACTAGGAATCACATCCATTTAGGTGCTCTGTGTTTCCTTGGAAGAAGAAAAGTCAAGTCGGATGTTATTTTTTCCACATATGGATCACAAATCAGTCTTACTAGTTCATCATGTGAACCACAAGCCGGTTCCACTAGCTGAACACAAATTAAATGCAACATTTCGCTGCTTGTTGGATTTGAACATTGGTGCTCTTGGAGAATCATAGAGAAGCAATTAAAGTGTAAACCACTAGACTATTTTGCTCCGTACAGTTGGATAGTATTATTGTTAACGATATTTCTATTTTCTAATGGTATTTTAGTTAAAAAAAATTAAAATTTGTTTTTTATTAGTTTTACATTATTTTAATATGAAAAAAATAGTATTTTTTCAAAATTTGAAAATATTTTGGTGGGGTTGATAACCATTTTTTTATGGTTGTTAGTTGTTACAATCACGTCATTTTGAAGAGTAATCGCTCCTAAATTATCTCACATCCTATTTTTATCTTTCTTTTTAGTTTTTATAAAGTTTTTTAAAAATTCTAAGTTTTTATAAAGTTTTAAAAATTAGAAATTTGTGATTTAAAAAAAATTACAATTATAATTTTATTTATATTGTCTAAATTTAAAAGTGACGGTTTATATTGATCAAACGAAAGTCAACAATAAATAATGTGTTTCATATGAGAATAAAATACATGATTAACACTAACATATGGTGTATTGATGTTGTCACAATAAATAATACTCTTTCCATTTCAATTTCATTGATGTTCTATATTTTTCACACATATTAAGGGACAATAACTATGTAATTAATTATTGGATTTTTAATTATTTTTAAAACCAAAAAAATATTAGTAAACTAGATATGTTCCCGCGTTTTACGCGGAACTAATATATTATCTCATAATATTATATCTTATAAAATAATATTTTTTTATTATATATTTTTATCGTTTAAAAAGATATATTCAAAATTTTATTTGTTTTTTAATTCTTTTATCCTATTGATTATATAACTAATTTTGTTTAGGATTAA
>KE151667.1:112104-124499 GCA_000411095.1 Aethionema arabicum
ACACGGTCTACAGACCAACGTTGTATTTAAATATGTTTCTCAAATAATATATATGGGATAATCAATCTCCTAGATGGATTATTGAGAATTTACAAAAATATTATTTATTTTAATTAAGTTAAATTTAAAAAATTGTAAAAATCAATTTTCTTCTAACAAAGAAACAAAACCAAAATTTCAATCAAATTGAAACGGAGGAAGTATCAATAAAATCAAAAGATATTAACTTCAAGCTCATGAAGAAGGAAGAAAACCCATAAAAATTTGGAAACACAAACATCAACAATTTTATATTCAGTTATGTGGATGAACGAACCACAATAGTTTCTTATAAGGTTAAGAGATTAAATGATTTCCAATATAAACTAAGTAAACACTAGTTGAACGTTGGAAATGTTATTAGACCATCTCCAACCATACACTAAAACGCTATAGCTAGTGTAAATATTCTCAAACAAAACACTATATTTTATAGTAAAACACTATATTTAGACCACCTCCAACGGTGGGGTGTTTAAAAAATTATTTTTTCAATATCTTTTTTTTGGATTTAAAAAAAAAATGATCATTCACGAATCGCTTCGTAACCAGTGGAGCTCGTGAATAGAGCAAAGACCAATCCTTAAATAAGGATTTTAAGCATTTGTGGTGGCACAAACTCCAAGAAAAGTGGACCCAACATGGTGTTAAACATTCTTTCAGCATCAATGGAGATGCTCTTACTGGGTTGTAATAGTGTTACAACATATTGAGTGTAACACTATTCTTTTTTTTTTATGTTCTAAAGATCGTCTCAATAGGCAAATGAATACACAACCGTAACATAGTGAATTTGAACCCGAATGTCATGATAAGAGAAGCGTGATACTTACTATGATACTTAACAATATAATTAAAATAGTGGTTATTAATTTATTTTATGTATTTCATTTCTAATAACGTAAAATTTTAGTTGTAATTAGTAATGCATATTTTTTTAGTTGTAATTGAAAAAAAATTAGTGCAAAATATAGTGTTGTGGCTAAAGATGACAAATATAACTTAACACCAAAACATTAAATTTTGTGTGATTTTCATACTAAATATAGTATTAAGGTAAGGAAATGCCTTTCCATCACTTCAATTATTCATCTATAATTTGTTTTTGTTACACTTACCTTTAACCTAATAATTAATAACCACCGTACCACCTGATCTTCACACATTTATTTTTTTTTCTATATTTAATTTTATTTTTAAATTAAACACTTAAATCTTCAAAACAATTTTAAATATTGTTGATAAACATATATAAGTTCCACCAAGAAAATCTCAATTGGTTATATCTCGAGATTTTGATTTTATTTATTTATTTATTTTTGTCTCAAAATCTTTTATCATTTAAGATTTTGTTTTTTTTACTCTTTTTTTTTGTCATCTTATTTTACTCTTAAGATTTGATCTTATCGACTATCTATTTTTAATTATAGCTACATTTTTCTAAGTAAAAAAGAATCCTTCGTGAAACACTAAAATTACCAAGTCCTAAACAAAATCAAACTATTCCCACTTTATCCATACAGCTCATGAGAGCTCGAACCAGCCGTTAACCCCTTTCGATTCCGTAAGATCGGCGAAGCACCACAACACCTGTACGCCGTCTTCAATGGCGACGACCCATCCGTGTGTCATCGGTCAAAGACTACCTGTTCCTCAATTTCACTTCCTCTTCTCTCCAAAATCTTCGAATCAGGAATCCTCCATCAATAAACGCACGCATCTCCGCTTATCTCTCGGCCTGCAATCTTCTTTCGCTTCTTCTATATCTAATTTGAACCTTAGAAACTCTCTACTTAGATTTCGGCGCAACTGCAGCACTGTTGATGGTGCTGATACGAGTTCGTGTGAGGATGTGTGGGATTGGAATCGTTGGAGTCGTCATTTCTCTGAAATTGAAGAAGTTGAGAGCGTAGTCTCTCTTCTCAAGGTTTTATTTCCTTGTTTAATTTTAACTTTCTAATTTTGGGAGTCTTCTCAAATTTATGTGTATTTCAAAAACTCATAAGTTTTGACCAAAGGAATGGATTAAGTAAGATGGAATTTGTAGTCGTTTGGCTGAAGGTTTGTTGTGTCACAGGCTCAACTTGAAGAGGCCATTGAAAAAGAAGATTTCCAAGAAGCAGCAAAATTGAAAACGGCTATTGCAGAAGCTACTTCAAATGATGTTGTCGCCGAGATCATGTGTCAGTTGCAGGTATCATATATGTTCAAGAATTTGAAATACCAAACTATATGTATATGTTATCTTCGTACTTATACATGATAGCTTTGTCTCAGACTGCAATACGGGAAGAGCGTTACCATGATGCTTCCGGGTTATGTAACAAGACAGGATGTGGACTGGTAATTTTGTTAACCATCTTGTCCCATGTATAAATCAACAATCTCACCTGCTTAAAATTTTCAAGAATTGCTTGCTATTATTATGCAAATCCGTTGTCAAGACTCTGTTCTCTTATCTAGACCTGGATTGGTTTAGAATATCAAAGTTTTTTCATGTTTTTGAGGTTTATGTAGGTGGGTTGGTGGGTTGGTTATCCTCAAGATTCTGAGGAACCATTTGGAAAAATCGTAAGCATTACACCTGGTGTTGGTAGGTTTATTGGCAAGAGTTACAGTCCAAGGTAAGAGCAGATTATGCTAAGGATTTTAGTGTACTTCGATTGCTTGTGGTAACTGTCTCTCATTATTGTTACTTACAGACAACTGGTGAATGCAGCAGATGGAACACCGTTGTTCGAGATTTTTGTTGTTAAAGACATTGATGGAGGGTATATTATGCAGGTATTTTAATCTATCACACTTGAAAAGTAGTCATATATGCCTAACTCTTGTATAGAATTAGTGTTACATAATTGCTACTCTAATCATCCTATAGTGTTTATCCTTCTCTCAAGTTTTGCAAGTGTAAACCGGTGTAGTTTCCTTCTTTCTGGAGCAATTTTATTTTTCTGTGTGGCTAAAAGCACTGATTACCCCCTTTGAACTGTTGGGTACACATCTGCATGTATTTAGGTGGTGTATTTGCAACATGTGAAGCAAAATCCATCCATATCTGATAATTCCATTTTAAGAGCACAGCAATCATCCATGGTAGATGTACAAGAGAGTGAAGGGAATGTTGACAAAAACGAAGATAGACTACTAAATTCTGATGAACCAACTGAAGAAGGGATTAAAAATGTAATTAATTTTCTAAAGGATAAAATCCCAGGGATGAAACTGAAAGTCATGAATCTTAGAATCTCTGACGAAGACATTGTAGGCAATGATGATATTACAGAAGAATTGGTGGGAGAAATCGTTGACGAAACAAGTTCTTCTGATGAAGATGAAGAAGTTGACAGTATTGAAGAAATCACATCTATGGATAATATAGAAAATGAAAAGCATTTAAACACTAAGCTTTTCATTGGAGGGGTTCTACATAACAGAGAGGATTCCTCTGTAGATGATGAGCTTGTTCGTGTTTCTGCAGATATAAAAGATATTAAAAGTGACTCATTTATGTTGCATGTTCTTGGGAGAAGTAAAGATGATATTAATAAAAGTAAGAATACGCTGTCCAAGGTACAAGTAACAGCTTTAGCAGCTCAAGGAATTTCAGAGCTTATGCCACCAGAAGTTGCTAAGGCGTTTTTGAGTTCTGAGAAAACTTCCATGAAGGTGAAATCTTGAATCTGCTTGGCATGAATATGTTTTCTTTTGGGAATTACCTTTACATCTTCAGTACATATAGGAAGGTTATATCATTTTCCCAGTTTCATAACTCCATAGATGTAAATACCACTAAATTGTTGTGCAGGTATCAAGAAATGTGCGTGAGATGGTCAAGCTTGCTATTAGTCAGGCACAAAGAGGATATGGGCTATCTGATTACACATCATTTAATAGAATTATAGCTCCTGAAAGCAACTTGGATCCTTTTGAAGGTAAGCCATGTTGTACATTAGTATTATTCTCTTTATTTTGAATGCATTTGTATAACTCAAACTTGAAATTATGTTGTTGTAGGCTTATATGTGGGTGCATTCGGACCTCATGGTACTGAGATAGTGCAACTGAGACGTAAATATGGTCAATGGAACGATGCAGATGGAAGTAACTCCTCAGATTTGGAATTTTTTGAATACGTTGAGGCAGTGAAGTTAACAGGAGATCCAAATGTGCCTGCTGGCCAGGTTATCTATCTTTTTAATGTTTAAAATTTCCAAGAGATCATAGTTTTGCATCTTAGTATTGACTAGTACCACTCGTATGGGTCACAACTTCTTGGTATGCAGGTGACATTTCGTGCAAAGATTGGGAAACAAATTCACCGGAACCGAGGAATGTTCCCAGAGGAATTGGGAGTGGTAATGATACTTTCTACATAATATATCCTAACTCAAAATCATGCTTAGACATGTTAACTGATAAAAAGACACAGAAAACCAAAACAATAGCTTAATTGACTGAATCAAAATCTTACTTAGAAGATGTTTGCATATATGCAGCTTGCGAGTTACAAAGGAGAAGGAAGAGTTGCAGATTTTGGGTTTAAAAACCCAAAATGGGTCGAGGGGAAGCTTTTAAAACTCAATGGAAAGGTAATTAATATATAAAAAGGGAACTAAATAGAAGGAAACATCAATTTTAGCAATGTTCTCAAAATCGTGCCTAGCTTCCTGCCTAGATTTCGATTAATCTGCATCCGTCTAGGCCGCGCTTAGGTACCTTAGAGAAAAGTGCACGATTTGTTTGTAGTGATTGGTCCATCATGTGATTCTAATTGATTAAAAAAAATTAGTTGGACTAATTAATCGGTCTAATGTCTAAACTTCTTAAAATATTTTTTGTCTAGTTACTAAACGATATCATTTTGAATTATTTCTTCTAGAAAAGAACAAAACAATATCATTTTGAAACAACAGAAAATACCTAAATTCTATGGATTCAACTAAACTTGTATTGCTTTAACTTGTGATGATTGTACATTTAATTTGATATATTGATATTTAAATTTGACTACGTATAATATCTAATATCTATTCAAAAAATATATAGTTAAATTAACTTTTAACAGCTAGATCCTGTCTTGTCTCAATTAGTCTTTGGCGATTTCTTGAACATTTTTTCTTGGTGTTAATGATTGAGGTTTTATGAACAGGGAATGGGACCTTACATGAAGGGTGCAGATCTTGGGTTTGTGTATATTGGTCCTGAACAGAGTTTCTTGGTCGTTTTCAATCGTCTCAGGCTTCCTCAGTGACCAGACAGACCAATACGGTGTCGTTTTTTCCTGTAACTAAATTCTCCTATGGCTTTGCTTTGTCCTCTACATCTTAAGAATAAAAAGCATATGACTGAGAGAGTGTTTATAGAGAGCTTAGAATGGCTAATAGATGACTCATACGTGTTATTAGTAATTGAGAATTTTAGCCGTCACGTCACTAATATTATTTTGTTAACAGCTTTTTTTACTTTGAGTTTCTTGAAATTTAATGAAACTTAGTTCGTTCTTTCTTTGATCTCGTCTGTAATGGATGAAGCATGATCATCTGTGTTTTTAAAATCATAGAAGGGCTAGCAAAGAGAGGAAGTTGGTGTTTTTTGAATCGTGCAAAAAGTATCAGACCTCTTCATTTGCGTTTCGTTGAGTTCGGCGACAGGAGATACTGACGGATGACGGGAAATGTTGTTGCCAGCAATGAAATGTTGTTCATTTACCTATTGTTCGTTTGGGTGACGTGTTTTAGCTATAAGTTTCAGCGACGAGCGACTTAAATTTCAAATTGTTGAAAAATTTAGCGTATTTTAATCGTCGAGGTTTGTTGTTGAAACTTGTTGTTGAATCAGCGACCGGTAAACAAATATATTCAGCGACGAGTTTTAGTGACAAATCTCTATCGCACTGCTAGTTCAACTACGATAAAACGAACATAAATTTCCATCATCTCAACTCGTCGGTTTCTTTTGTTTCACTTCAAATTTAGAGTTTAATTTACGTTACCTGAAATTAATTACTGGAAATCGTTGTATTTTATTTTAGGGATGGTAAAAATAATAAAAAAATAAGTGTAATAAATTTTTATATTAATTTTTGAAATTTACAAATTTAATTACACATTTCAATTTTGATTAAATAAAAAAATGTAAAAAATCAAACAATTTGAGAGAAAATATAATCTTAGAAAATCAAACAATTTGGGACGGAAAAATATGTATTTTACATGAGTTTTGAATATAAAATTTTGGGCGCAATTATGTTTATCAAAATTAGTACTAATGTTTTAGATTTAATAATTATTAACAATGTAAACACAAATATAATTTAGTTCATTATCTACCAACTTTTTCTCATTATTATATTTTGGCATTTGTAGTTGCGATAATCATTTTTATTTGAGAAAACAACATCGATTTTTTCCCTACAAAGGTTTTATTTTACCGATATCATGAAATAAAATAAAATAATATATACCTTTGAACTTGTTACTTAAACCTAACCTAAAAATGAACACGAAGGAAGATGATCAAGTACAATTAATTACTCATATCAATGGAGTCCTTCCATTTCAATGGTGTTAACCAGCAAATTACAGTGAAGGTTCTCCAAATTTAGCCGACTCGTTATCTTTCTGATTTGATAATTGTAGTAAAATAACCCAATTAATCGCAATTTCAAGGCAAAATTGAGGCGCATCATGTATTGGCGGCATTTCACACATTAACTTTTCTCTCTCTTCCCGCTTCTCCCTCCTTGACATTCCCCACCCAGAAAAAACCACAAAAGTTGAAATTTCAACTCTCTCTTTTCTCCTCTCGTTTCTGCATTTTGTCTTCTCTTTGATTTCCACGCCCATTAGCTTCCAAATTTGCTCAATCTTAACAAAGGTATTTCACTTCCCGTTTGAATTTGCTTCGTTAAATGTTTCGTAATGAGAACGCTTGAACGATTATATGACCTCCGATTCGCCTTTAAATTGATAAATGGCTGAATGCATTCCATAGGATTTGATTCAGTTCATGTTTTAACCTGAATCTTCCTGGTTTTTGCTGGAATTGTTTCCTTTTTGACTAATTTCATTTGAATTTGACTATCCGGATTGAGTTCTTTAGCTTTCCATCGATGATGTAATCTTAGACCTCATTCATTGCATCTAGGTATCTTTTTTTTCTGATGATGCTTTCATTTCGTAAAATGTAGTTGCAGTTTCGTTAATTGTATGCATTTCTTCCCAGGAAATAATGGAAGGAGGAGGAGAAGGTGTTAAAGAATCTAATGCAGATCATCTGTTCGACACAACGATTGAAGAGCTTTGTGAGAATCTTTGTGAATTACAGAGTTCTGATCAATCTCCATCACGGCAAAGCTTTGGATCATATGGTGATGAGTCAAAGATTGATTCTGATCTACATCATCTCGCTACAGGAGAGATGTCTTACATGGATATAATGAAAGATGAAGGAACGGAAGACGAAATGGAAAAACCAGAAAAGTTTGATGAAATGAGATCACAAAGTACTAATTCAGATTCTTCAAAGTTGGATTTGGAGACTATTCCAATGACCAAAGATATCCCTGAAGGGAATGAGAAACAAATTGGTAAAAAGGATGATAGAAATGTGAAGAAATCGAATTTGGGGGTTTCTGGTATGAAAAAGAAGAAAGCAGGACCAAAGTCACAAAATGGAAATGGTGTAGATTCATCTGATAATGTAGAGCTAGCACGTTTTTTACTGAATCAAGCGAAGAATTTAGTTAGTTCTGGTGAAAATACACACAAAGCTTTCGAGTTATCTGTTCGTGCAGCTAAACTCTTTGAAGCTTCTGCCATTAATGGGAAACCTTGTTTAGAATGGGTCATGTGTTTACATGTTATAGCAGCAATCCATTGTAAGTCAAAGGAATACAACGACGCAATTCCAGTTCTGCAACGGTCAGTAGAGATTCCAATTCTTGAAGAAGGTGAAGAACATGCCTTAGCCAAATTTGCTGGTCTGATGCAATTAGGTGACACTTACGCAATGGTGGGGCAGCTAGAGAATTCAATATCATGTTATACTGATGGATTGGAGATTCAAAAGAAGGTTTTAGGTGAAAATGATCCAAGAGTTGGAGAAACCTGTAGATTCCTAGCTGAAGCTCTTGTACAAGCATTACGTTTCGATGAAGCTGAAGAAGTTTGTAAAATGGCTCTTTGCATACATAGAGAAAGCGGGTCACCATCTTCGATCGCAGAAGCTGCAGATAGAAGACTCATGGGCCTTATATGTGAGACAAGAGGCGATCACGAGAATGCTCTTGAGCATTTAGTGTTAGCTAGTATGGCCATGGCTGCAAATGGACAAGATTCCGAGGTTGCTTTCGTTGATACGAGCATCGGAGATTCCTACTTGTCATTGTCCCGGTTCGACGAAGCCATTTGTGCCTACCAAAAGTCTTTAACCGCAATGAAAACAGTAAAAGGAGAGAATCATCCAGCTGTAGGTTCAGTTTATATCCGTTTAGCTGATCTTTATAACCGAACAGGAAAAGTGCGAGAAGCTAAGTCTTATTGCGAAAATGCTCTTCGGATTTATGAGTCTCCAAACTTAGACATATCTCCCGAAGAAATTGCAAGTGGTCTAACAGATATCTCAGCCATTTGCGAGTCTATGAACGAGGTGGAACAAGCAATTACTTTGCTGCAAAAAGCTCTTAAGATATACACTGATTCTCCAGGTCAGAAAATCATGATTGCTGGAATTGAAGCTCAAATTGGAGTATTGTACTACATGATTGAGAAATACAGAGAGTCATACAAGATATTTAAGAGTGCTATCTCAAAACTAAGAGAGACAGGGAAGAAACAGTCAACGTTTTTTGGAATTGCACTTAACCAAATGGGTCTAGCTTGTATTCAGCTTAATTCAATAGAAGAAGCTGTGGAATTGTTTGAAGAAGCTAAGTATATTCTTGAACAAGATTGTGGTCCGTACCACCCTGAAACACTTGGAGTTTACAGTAACCTTGCAGGAGCTTATGATGCAACTGGCAGGTATAGTTTTATGTTTCTCTTTCTTTACGTCCCATTTTCCATCAATTAAGATTGGTTTCTTCGTTTGCTCGTTTTGGAGACGAGCGACAGCGACAAAAATTTGTCTTCGTTTTATCATTGCTGGTTCAGCGGCATGTTGTTGATTTACAGACATGTTGTTGAAAACTGCCGCTGAAATTGATTGTTGAACTTTGTCGTTGTTGGTTCAACGACATATTGTTGGTTCAACAACATGTTGCTGAGAACTGTCATTAAAACCGGTCTTTGAACTTTTTCGTTGTTGGTTCAGCAACATGTTATTAAGATCTATCGCTGAAACTTGTTGTTGACATGTTTGTTTACCTGTTGTTGGTTCAATCAAAAGTTTCGGCGATTAAAAATTAAACATTAAATTTTCAGTGATTTTGAATTTTAAATCGTTCTTAACCGAAACATGTTGCCGAACAAGCAATAGATAAACCAACATCATTTTATCTCATTCTGTTGTTATGGCTCATGGCCATTGCTCGTCTTTAGCGACACACAAACAAATAGAGCTATTACAACAAGCTGAACCACTTCCCTATGATTACAGGTTAGATGAAGCCATTCTCCTACTAGGACACGTAGTCGGCGCCCGGGAAGAAAAACTCGGTACAGCAAATCCAGGAATGGAAGACGAGAAGAAGAGACTAATCCAGCTACTTAAAGAATCCGGTCAAGGCACAGAATCAAGAAAAGCTAAGTCCCTAAAGACTCTTATTGATTCAGATCTCATGACTTCCTCAACTCATCACTAACACATTATATATATATATAATATACATAGAAAATGTGAATACACTATATCTTGTTTTGTTTCCTGTTTGTGATTATATCTTGTTGATCACTCATTTCATTAATGGTTGAGATCTGTTTCACAATTTCTTTAAGAGCAATCTCATCTTTAAGTATAGAAGTATGTGAAACTCCATTAATCTCAACTTTTTTCAACTTTTCATTTTCTTTCATACCCAAAATCAATTCAAGAGCTTTTAAGCTCTGCAAATTCACAGTCCCATCTCCATCTCCATACTTAATCTCTGGTTCTTCATCAAACCCATTTCTATATACCAAAACCTCCGGTGTATCCACACCTCTTCCGTAGACACAAGTAACTGGTACACCGGTAAACACCATTTCCTCCATTAAAGGCAATACCCTTGAGTTATAAGGACCAATCCCCTCCAAAAACCCAATATCTTCAAAAAACCGGTCCATATCATAAGCTGTGTAGTTAACTTGAGGAGTAACAACAAGTGGTTTAGTTTTATCACCAAACACTTTAGTAGAAGGTAGTAGCCATTGATTACTCTCTGAGCTTCTTTGTTGTGGTCTAACCAACAATGGATTAACTAAAGGAACACCAAGTGTGTTACCAGAAGCAAATGTCTTCATCTGTTCAATAGTTCCTCCCCATGGTGCAGAGAGTGCTATAAAATGTTTAATGTACTTTCGACGCCATGAAAGTGTGTTTCTGCTAAGAAAATGGTGAATGAATAAACCTCCAAGACTGTGTGAAAGAAGAATCACAGGCTTGCCTTGGTTTTGTTTGCTTGTGGTCTCTATTAGCTGCTTGAGGTCTTGTAGGAACTGTGAGGCTACTTGAGATCGGTGGCCGGCCGCGGCTAGACCGTACCGGAAATCATAAGGAGCTCCAAAGAGAGTTTGGTCGGTTATGTAACCTGCTTGCTCTAGAGCTTTTACTAAAGGTTCCATGTAAGATGTAGCTTTTCTGTAAACAAAGTAAAACAACTCTTTATGTTTTATATTTGTAGTGTTGTATAATTTTTCTTCTAACATATAGGGTAATAGAGGAAATGATTTTATTTGTATCATTAGATATGAAACAAAATATTATATTAAACATAATATTTTTTTGGTGTCTTACTTAGTATAAGATGTTTTCATTAATTTATTAATACAAGAAAGTTTTAAAATTACTAAAATGTTAAGAAATTTTAGGTGATTATTGTAAACAAAAAACGAAAAATAAAGATAAAATAGTTAAGAAGATGTAAAAATTTCAAATTCCAGGTTTACAACATCATATATTGTGAAACAAAAAATGTTTTGTAATTGTGAAACAAAAAATGTTATGTATATTGTGAAACAAAACGAATTATATTGAAATTTACGTTGTAAAATATACTATATTACTCATAAAACAAAAATTATTATGTGATGCACAATCATTAAAATTTAGAGAAAATATCTAAAATGCTTTAATTCATGAAGTTTTTGCAAATTTGTCCAAATATATAATTGTATACGTATCAATATTATTTTTGGATCTAGTAGTAGGACATTTTTGCAGAAGATGTTTGAATTAGTGTAATTTTATAAAATCCCCCAAACTTACATAGATAAAAATGTATTTTTTAAACATGTTAAGAAACATATTTTCATGATGTATATATTGATATATACAAAAAAAAAATATAATACTATCACTATGTATAGGATATTCACAAATCACATATAAAAGAAAAAAGTTTCAACATCCTAAATTCTAAACCTTGTATTTTTTTTTTAGAACAAACCATATCACTAACTTACACATCACTTAAAAACAAAACAAAACAAATATTTGTTTTAAAGTAAATGTACTACTTTGGGAAAAAAAAAGTAATTGTACTACTAACCGGAGACGAGGATCAAGACAAAGAAGAGATTTGGTAGAACCAAAATCAAGAATCCTAGTCTGAACACCAGGGGCATTTCGGTAATCATCCAATTCATCATCATAACACAACATCATCCTCTCATTAAAACACTTAGTCAAAGGAGCCAATAGCACCGTTGGATCAAACCAGAGCCTAAACCAACCACCACTTTGCTTACGTAACGGATACAACCAGCTACTACACCACAAGCTACTTGGCTTATAATACTCTTCCTCAAGTCTTGCTTCTAACTGATTTCCACCGTTTCCAGGAATCAGAACCAAAGGATTGAGTTTACACATAGCTTGAGATGATAATAACATTGTAGCCGTTGATAATATCACTAAGAATTTGATTAATGAATAATGTGAAATTGATTTCTTCATGTTCTTGTGTTAAGGAACAGAGATTTATGTGACGATGGAGATTTGGAGACAAAAGTACATTGTGTTTAGAAAGTGTACTATAGTGTAGAGTTCTCAGATTGGTTGTAGGATAAGTAGTTTGTGGTCAGGGAAAACCCGCTAAGTCGTCTAGAGGCTCTTCATATATGTGTACACGTACCTTTTTTTTTGGTTCCACAGGTGCACACATACATTATATATATATATATATATATATATGAGTTTATTGTATTTTAAATGTTGAA
>KE151667.1:135023-156426 GCA_000411095.1 Aethionema arabicum
ACGCAAGCGGGAATGAGCTTTTGGTTTTCAGTTTTATAGAGCGGTTGAGGGCGATTCAGAGCGGTTATCTTGATTGGTATCAACCGCCGGAAACTGCTACGAATCGCAAACACAGCCGCAGCAGCTCGTAGCGGGTGAATCAATCACCACCTAAAACATTTTCAACCACACTTTATTTTCCACTCTGAATTCTATTTTTGAGTAAAATATTCTCTAACAAATTTTTATTTTCACCTCATTTTCCACTTTAAATTCTATTTAGAATAAAATCTTCTTCAATTCACTTTATTTTTTACTCCAACATAGAATAATTGAAGAGATTATTTAAAAAATGGGGTAAACCCATTTTTATTCTAGTTTTGGTTGAATTTTTTGGAATAATAC
Source organism: Aethionema arabicum (assembly GCA_000411095.1). Lineage (NCBI taxonomy): Eukaryota > Viridiplantae > Streptophyta > Magnoliopsida > Brassicales > Brassicaceae > Aethionema > Aethionema arabicum. The sequence continues at coordinate 135,408 of KE151667.1, forward strand.
ACTGAAACAAAAGACAACTCCATTTTTTATTTGAACTTTTGTGGAGTAAAAAAATTGAATAATACGTTGGAACAAGTATAACTCCATGTGGGAGTTAAAAATAAAATTATATACTAAAAATGTTTGTAGATGGACAATTAAAAATGTTTGACATATTCACCTTTATAATAATAATTTAATATCCATTAGTCTATTAAGATGTTACTAAATATTTTTATTTGATATAATATAAAACGGGTGGTAACTAATGAAAAGCATATAACATGTGGCGGTGAGAGTCTCTTATGGTCAACGATGATTTATTAGTTAGATTTATCTTGAGGAATTATGCAACCTTTTTCAAGTTTTTTTATTTTTTGTAAATTTGTCATTTGTGTGAGAGTTTATCAATTATACTATATTGGGTTTATTATTATTGTATTTTTGCAAAAAATGTTTGAATGATGAATTTTTAAAAATCAATTATGTAAAATGCTCTAATTTAATACGTTTTTACAATTTTTTTATAAAGTATGGATGTATACCATTAATAATGTTGGGTATATTGTTATAGCATTTTTGTAAAAATGTTTAAAATATGACATTTTTACAAAAAAAAAACTTGAATGAGGGCATTTTTGCAAATCTCCATTTATCTTTGGTTTAATTATTTGATTTAATTTGCTATGTATAGACTCTAGAATCAATGTAAATATATTCTTAGTTCAAAAATACATATATATTTCTAGAACTATGAGATTCTTAAAATATTTGATTTACCTTATTTGTATTTCTATTATTTAAAGTAATAAGAATTCCGTTAGGAAAAAAAGTAATAAGAATTCATACATAAAATTGTGAAAATTGTAAGTTTAATATTTTTTATTCTTACCCTCCACGTAAATATGTTTGTTTTGTGAATTTGTTTATTACCACAAAACTCAAACTTATATTTCGGATCCGAAACAAAATTGATCTAGTGGTTTTATGTGCAACTTTTTTTTTATATAATTAGAACTACAATAATAATATTTAACTTATGTATTTAATTTGTAGCAACTGAAAAAACCGGTTTGACAATTTATGGTCTAAGAAATAAGCCTACACTTCTACTTAAAAAAATAAGAGTTTGACTCTATTTTTTTTGTCTCGTAAATTAAATGTAATTTTTTATTGTTTGATAGATTCAAATCCAAAAAATACTTGAAAAATTAAAAAAAAATACTTACCATATCTTACTCCAATTTTTTACTTTAATTATAGTTGAAAAAAAAACTAATGTAGCATATAAAATTTAAATGAATTAAAGTAATATACCACGTGTTAAATACTCTATACGCATACTGTATATTAAAAAAGTATAGTGAAAAAAAAAGTAAATAGAAAAAGCATAAGGCAGTGTTTGGTTGGGTAATTAGGTAAGGGTTGGTCGATTTCAAAGGCCATTGATCGCGGCAGGCAATATAACTCTGAGTCTCTGTTAATTCCGCACTCAGATGCAAAAACTCTCTCATCTCTCTCCTCATCGTCTCTCTCTTCCTCCTCCGCCGCCTCGCTCCCTTCTCCCCCGCCGCCTCTTCACAGCTTACCACTCCCAAAGGATCCACCTCCAAAGTCACTCTTCTACCACGTCTCTTCGCATCTCCTCCTCTTACGGTAATTTCCACCGCCTCTCTCCTGTGTCCTCTCTGATTCGACGAGAGTAGGTTAATTCACTGGTAGTTAGAATCTTATGGATTCGATTGATCAATTTCCTTGTATGTTCCCTCTTTAGAGTCTTAGGTCTGTGTTTGCATCTGACGTATTTACTTGTTCCACGAGTTTGTGTTACAGTATCAGCGAATCGGGGGAGTGAAATGACTACTGAAGATGTGCAAGATCCGAGAATCCCTAAGATCGCATCATCCATTAGAATGATACCTGACTTCCCTAAACCAGGTCTTCGTTTGTGTTGCTATTGGATGATTTTCTGGAAATACATTGCCGTCTTTTTTTTGCCATTGGTTTAGTTTTGAACTGCGTTTGGGATCGTTAAACTTATCTCTCTGAATTGAACTTTGCAGGGATTATGTTTCAGGACATAACGACGCTTCTACTCGACACTGAGGCCTTTAAGGATACAATTAATTTGTTTGTCGAAAGATACAAAGGGAAAGGCATATCCGTTGTTGCTGGTAATTTCTTGATGCGTTGTTTAACTAGTTTTCAAGTTGATTTATGGCTTCTCGATTCTCCAGTGTTAGCTTTTGTACCTACCTCAAATTTTTTGTTTGGGATGTAGAGTTCTGTTAGCTTTGATTGGTACTCAGAACACCTCCAATGATAGGTTTTTAGCAAAAAAGAAAAACATTTATATTAAATGTGGTTCTCAAATCTTAATCCCACTTTCTCTGTCTTCCTCTCTATCTCTCTCTCTTTTTTTCTATTTTTCATTTTTAATTTTAAATTTTTTTAATTTTTATATTAAATTTAGTGATGAGAATCCCATTCTCACCATGGGGTACTCACTATTGGACATGGTCTTAGTCTTTAACCATAAAATATTAGTTGATGTATTTGTATGTAACAATTTCGTGGATGATTGAATTTCCTTGAGTAAAAGTTTCTAAGATGGTGTGGTACATGTAGGTGTTGAAGCTAGGGGTTTCATTTTTGGCCCTCCTATTGCTTTGGCTATTGGTGCCAAATTTGTTCCAATGAGGAAGCCCAAGAAACTACCTGGTATATCTTTCTCTTCTGCTACTTTTGCTTTCCGCTAGTGGCTTGCTATATTAAATCTTCAGTTACATCAAAGGTCTTGCTGGATGGGTAATAGAATCATAAATACAACAAACATATTTTGGTAGCATGTTTAGTGGCTTCTTGCTCAAAGTGTATATGTACTATCTTGGCCTTGATTAAGGTGCTGGTATCTTCCTGTGGTTTTCATATATCTGGGATGCTACTCTTACCCTAGTTCATAGTACTTTGTGGTAGTTTGTAGCCTAGAGTGGTTTTGTTTGTCCTTATATATCCACGAAATTAGTTGTGTATCTTGACCAACTACAAGAAACGTGACTGGTTATCTTGGAAACTTATCGAGCAGGGCCAATCTGATTACCGCACTCCTTGTTCATGCATGTGTTGTGTCGGCAAGGGGAGAATGTCCATGGAAATAACTTTTATAAGACCTAATGTTTTTTTTGGCAACTTTATCAGGGGAGGTTATTTCAGAGGAGTATTCCTTGGAGTATGGAACAGATAAGATTGAGATGCATGTAGGTGCAGTCGAGCCAGGTGAGCGTGCTATCATCATAGATGACCTCATTGCCACTGGTGGTACTCTCTCTGCTGCAATCCGACTTCTCGGTAAGTGCAAGAGTTTCCTATAAGTTTAGTCTTATCTCCTTAATAACCATGATTTCGTCATAAATAGAATATATTATTAGAAACACCAGATTCCAACTCTAAACCAAGTGACTATAAGTGGAATAGCCCATATTTTATATATATTCATATTAATGTTGGTCTTTATCCGATGTGTGATTCTAATATGTCCCTTAAAGATGATGACTTTTGTGGTTCATTTATCTCGGACCGAATTCCATCACAGCTCAGAATCCCACACATTTGGGTCGATGATATCCGTTAGACTCTATTGGGTTTTGATACCATACTACAAACATGAAATTTCAACTCAAAACCCATGCTCTATATACTAAAAAATGTTGGTATTTATCCGACGTGGGATTCCAATAGATATATCTTCAAATTGTTAGATTAATCGTTTCTATGATGAAAAATGCTTGAACAAGATTTGTTTCAATTAACTTGGACTCTCTCGTTATGGGTGTTGTTGTGTGTTGCAGAGCGAGTAGGAGTGAAGATCGTGGAGTGTGCTTGCGTAATTGAGTTGCCTGAACTTAAGGTTAGCTTTTAATCTCTCTCCATGGTCATTATCTTCGTTTCATTTTGTGTTACTCTGGTTTGCTTATGGTGACTGCAATGTGTGTTAAAAGGGAAGGGAGAAACTAGGAGAGACACCACTCTTTGTTCTTGTAAGCTCAGCTTGTTAACACTGAAACCTAAAGAGGTAATTATTCGATTCCAGGTAATTGATGTGTGTGTTATTTTATGTATGCTTACACGTTATTGCTCGAGGATTACACATCCTCGATTCCTTGTTGTTTCAACTTGTAATAATTGGTTAAGAGCAGAGCAGAGATGAGATTTTAATTTCAGGATTGTTCTTCAAAATCTGAAATCATTATTATCTAATATTACGATTAATGTTATTGTTGGGATATGGGAATGTGTTCAAAATTTGTATTTTAGTTTCGATTTTGTTCATTGTCGAAGTGTGGTAATACTATATAGGGAATTGTTTTCGTAATTATCTTCTAATTAAAGGAAAAATATGAAAAATTATATCTTGAATTTTGATAGTACGGTATTTGTTTACTAAAAAAATACTACTTACTTATTTTTCTCAAAATTTACTTGTGGTTTTTTACTTTGATAAGTATATTGAACAAAATTATGGTATTTTTAATCTTGAATTATTTTGGCTTGGCCAAAAAAAACTTGCAATTAACAAATAGTATTTTAAATTTTAAATTTTGATGATTGGGTTTGAAATTTTAAAACTTTATATCTAGATTCTTTTTAACTGAAATTTTAAATATAAAACTAACGTGTAGTAAATATGAAACTTAAGATTATAGTCTAATTTCATGTTTATAGTTTAATTTTTTTTTATAATTTAATTTTAATTTAAAATATCTAGATTTTTTTTTGAAAAAATACCTAGAATTTAATAAAATTGTTTTGTAATTATAAGTTTTTTCATCAAATAGTTTTTTTCACTTATGGACTACAAGTTTGTTCCACTAGCTCGTCATGATCAACACAAGTCGATTTCACTTGCTAGTAGGGATGTCAATCAGGCTAACTCGGTCCGCCCCAGTCTGAATTTCGTGAAACTCGTACATATTTGAGTCTGAATCTGACTCGTCCTGTTTTTTTTCGGGCTTACATTAAAAAGTCCGAACCTCGTCCGGATAGTGTTTCAGGGAGTTTCCGATTTTTTCAGGTTTTTTTTACAAATTCAAAGAAATCAATATAAACAAAATAAAAGAATATTTAAATCTAGTTAGTGAAGTAAAAAGTTATAAGAATTCAATAGTTTTTAAATATTCATTATTTTGATGATTTAAACATCAAACTAGATTAATATTATAATTTGTTAGATATGTATAAATGGTATTACAAATTTATAGTGAATAGTTTTAAGATTATTAAATAGATGTGAATATTAATGTTGCATTAGTCACAAAAATTCATATATAAATCATTATTTTAATGTCTTATAGAAGACGGTAGCATGCAGGTTAGCTCGATCCAGTCCGGCCCGAAACCTAGAAAGCCCGTAAATATTTGAGTCCGATCCGATTTGGTTTTTTTTTTGGCTCATATATCTAAAGCCGAACCCATATATTTTCAGGGTCGGGATAGGCTAGCACGCGAGTTTTAACCCATATTGACATTCCTATTTGTTGGATTAATTGAAATCGGGTGCTGTTGAAAAATTAGAAAGAAATAATTATAGAAAGAACCACTAGTCTATATTGCTCCAAGGTTATCACATAATTTAAGATCTAAAATATTTTGATCAAAAAAAATATTAAAATATATATTTTTTATTTTTTTGTGTACTTATTAAACATTTTTATTTTTAAAACTTTGTTTTGGAGCCTGCCATTGGAAATATATTTTTGTTTTATACCAAATTTAATATTTTCTTGGTTCTCAAAACAACTAAACAATAAAACATTAGCTGCTCATGTAAGACCCATGAACTTTATTTTAATACCAGCCTACTTGCGAAAGTTAGGAGAGTAAGGACCTTTGTGTAAATTAAAAATAGAATATTGTAAATAGATAGGAGAGTAAGGACCTTTGTGCAATTATATATAGATATCATATAACGTGATATGTGGGACCAACGACAAAAATTCAAATTAAGAGAAAAAAAAAGAAAAGAAAAAGAAAGAGGAGGATGTTGCTTAGATTGACATGAACAACACAGAGCAAAATGACAAAAAAGCCTTCATCCATTGATCTCTGCTTTCATTAACATATTTGGTGGGTTTGTGCTGTCGCTTTCTACTTCATACTTGTACCTCAAAAATCTTACTCTATAGAGGAATTTTCATTTCGAAGCTCTTTCCATGGCTACCGTTCGCGTCGCCATTTGTATTAAGCTCGTTTTCTCCTTTCTTTGTCAAAGCAACACCATTACTATTGATTAATTCTTAGAGGTTTCAGAGCAGCAAATTTTAGGTTTACGAACGCCTTATAACTTCCGTTTTCTTGCAACATTTCTTTTACCGTCGATGATTTGTGGTTAATGTATGGATTCCTGTTTTGTTTGTGTATTAGGTGAAGCTCATTAAGCTGCGTAGATCTGTGAATCCGTTCAGGAGAAGATGCTTTGTGCTTGTTCGGGAGAACAGTTCCGGTTCGAGGAACAGCCTGGATCGCCTGAATCCCTAGCTACGAGAGATTTTTCAGCTAGTGGACTATCTTCGAGGACTGGAGGAGGCGATTGGGATTCAAAATTGGACGATATTCAAGTGGATGAAGCTGAATCGACTTTAAAGGAAGCTCTCTCACTCAACTATGAGGTGAGTTAGCTACTGCTGTAACGAACTTTTGGTAATGTGTCTACTGGTATCTTCAATTTCTTCCTGATGTTGCTTTTTTTTTTGCTGCCATTGCTCGTCTTCTAGGAAGCTAGGGCTTTACTGGGGAGACTTGAATATCAAAGAGGCAATTTCGATGCAGCGCTTCAGGTGTTTCGAGGAATAGACATTAAGGGTTTAAGTCCGAGGATAATTATAGCCATTGTAGAGAGAACTCAGCCACGCAATCCACGCTCCAAAGCTCTTATTGTGCCCCCCACCTCAATGTCAATGCATTCAGTCAGTTTACTTCTTGAAGCAATCTTGCTTAAAGCAAGATCACTTGAGGAACTCCAGTCTTACAAAGGTATATTCTACCTTTGTTACCTTGCAGATTATGCTCATAAGACTCGGATTTTCACATTGAAATCTGGTTACAGTGTTCTGCTCTTTCTTGTTTCCTCAGAGGCGGCAGAGGAATGCAAAATCATACTGGAGACTGTTGAATCTGCGCTACCAAATGGCATGCCTGATGGAACAAGTGTCGTCTCTAAACTGCAGGACATTTTTCACAAAGCCCTTGAACTGCTTCCTCTTCTATGGACTAAAGCAGGGAATCTTCTTGAAACTATTGCTTCATATCGCCGGGCTTTGTTCAGACCATGGAATTTGGATCCTCATAGATTATCTGCTACACAGAAATCTTTAGCTTTGGTTTTACTTTATGGAAGTGTTGAGGCAACCCCAACAAACAGCACTGAAGAAGCTATTGTATTACTAATGCTACTTGTAAAGAAGATGGTGCTTGGGGAAATACAATGGGATCCAGAAGTCATGGATCACCTGAGTTTCGCACTTTCTATAACTGAACAGTTTGAGGTATTAGCAAACTATCTGGAACAGACACTTCCAGGTGTTTACACTCGAGGAGAGAGATGGTACCTTCTCTCTCTTTGTTACAGTGCTGCAGGTAACGATAAAACCGCCATAAACCTATTAAAGATGACTTCAGGTCCTTCTGAATCAAGGCAGATGCCTCACATTCCTTCGTTATTGCTTGGAGCAAAGTTGTGCTCTAAATACCCAAAACACTCAAGCGACGGTATAAATTTTTCTCATAGGCTGCTGGACTTGGCAAAGACCCAGAGTGTTCATCTTTGGTGTCAAGCACACATGTTCCTTGGTTTATGCTACGGAAACGCTGCAAGAAGTTCCAAATTAGACTCTGAACGGGTTCTTCTCCAGAAGAAATCTTTATTCTCTCTAAATAAAGCAGCCAAGAGGGCTCAAGATGATCCGGAACCAGACATTATACTTAACCTAAGCATTGAAAATGCAGATCAAAGAAACCTTCAAATGGCTTTAGATGGTGTAGTTGAGTATTCTAGTATAATGGGAGGAGTTTCCACTAGAGGATGGAAACATTTAGCTACTGTTCTTTCAGCAGAGAAACGGCTCAAAGAAGCTGAAACTATTCTGGACTTTACCATGGAAGAAGCTGGTGATATCGAAAAATTAGAGCTTCTAAAGCTGAAAGCCCTACTTCAGAAGGCTCAAGAACAACCTAAGCAGGCAATGAAGACGTGCAGCAGCTCGCTGGCCTTAATCCGATCACAGGAGAGATCAGAAGGGAAAGAAACTAGACAATCTGAGGTACCTACTTTCGCTATCATACTATAAAAGAGACTTACTCTGTAAAATTTGTGATCTCTTTTACTAATCTTATCCTCTTAGGCTCTGCTACAGAACTATGAAATGGAAGCTTGGCAATACTTAGCCTCTATCTACAGAAAGCTAGGTTCGTGGTCAGATGCAGAAACATGTCTGGAGAAAGCAAAATCCATCAGTTTTTATTCTCCTAAAGGCTGGAATGAGACAGGTACGAAGAAACTTTAAATTCAAGGGATTATGGTATTTTAGACCCAAAACTATTTTGGTGGAAGAAAACCTCAACTATTAAAAAATGTTTTTTTAAAGCTTAAACTTTGATAACCGGATTTTTTTGAAGCTCTATCAGATTTTTTAAATACAAGCTACACTTGAACATAAAACTAAACTGTAATCTCAAAATTTGGCTTAAATATATGATAAATTCAAGTTTAAATTTGAAATTTTGGTTTAAAAAAACCCGGTTATATCAAAATTCAAGGTTTAAAAAAACATTTCTGATAGTTAGGAGTTTTTATCACCAAATGGAGAAAGTTCTAGGTTCTAAAATATCATAATCCCTGAATTCAATAAGTTTTCAGCATTCAAAACAGCCCCTGAATTAAATTTCGGTTTAAAAAAACCCGGTTATATCAAAATTCAAGGTTTAAAAAAAACATTTCTGATAGTTAAACGTTTTTATCGCCAAACGGAAAAAAATCAGAATCTAAAATATACCATAATCCCCTGAATTCAATAAGTTTTCAGCATTCAAAACAGCCCCTAACTTTACACCAAACTCCATACATTTACTTCTGTGGTTGTTTAAACAGGTAAATGTTTCGAAGCAAGATCACTTCATGAAGATGCTCTGGTTTCTTTCTTTCTATCACTCTCTATCGAACCAGATCACGTGCCAAGCATTGTTTCTACATCAGAGATTATGATGAAATCTGGAGATGAATCACTACTACCACTTGCCAAAAGTTTTCTAATGGATGCATTAAGATTAGACCCAAGAAATGAAAAAGCATGGATGAAGTTAGGAGAAGTTTCAAAAATGCAAGGCTTGTCTCATCAAGCTGCAGATTTTTTTCAAGCTGCATATGAACTTGAACTATCATCTCCAGTACAGAGTTTCATTTGAGTTACAACATCTTCAATGGAACTCAAACACAAGCAGGAATGAATAATGCAACAAAAATTGCAGAGGAAGAGATTCTTGTGTAAGATCTTTTGATAAAAAGTAGAGTTTGAAGCTGTAATGTGTTTGGGTTGGTATTGTAAGAGCAAAACTAAAGATATGCAAATTATCTTGAATTTGAAGAATTACCAAAATAGTGAAATTCTACAACTTTTAACATTCTCTGGAAAAAAAAAATTCAACTTTTAACATTAAAGTTACAAAAATAATTAATGTTTGAAGTATTTTTTTTACGAAAATACCATATATTAAATAAAACTAAGAGAATTTTTGTTTATAATGAAATAATATATTTAAAAAATTAATAAAATAATTACAATTTTGTAAAGAATTAATTTAATATTCGGTAATAAAAAATATTATTGTCAACATTATATCCATTGATACAAATATGTCTAATACATTTTATTAATAACTAGTGCATTCGGGACCAAGATAGTTCCATTCCAGAGGACTGTGGACCTGACGGATACCCTCAGGTAATATCGACATTGACCGAAAAAATGAAGGAAAAGCTTGTAAGAAGTTTGGTTAGAAAAAATGTTTTGAGTTGTACCTAGATTATAAATAGAATAAATCACCTTTTAATTAAATTTCTGAATTTAATATAATGCAATCTAGCAAAAAAAAAAAAGTTTGATCGAGAAGAAGTTAGGTTTTGTTATTTATGTATTAAAAAAAATTATTAAATAAATGGGATGACAATCAATCTTATTTTTTTATTATTAGCTATTGTTCGTATATTGCACGAAAAAAATTCTAGATAATATATATAATTTTAATAGATTAAATATATATTAAAGATATGTTACAATTACTACGATATATATATATATATATACACAAATTTTATAGTTATATATATATATATGATTTAAGAAAAAAAAATATTATTGGTTAAATAGAAAAATAAAAACTAAAATTGAGAATCAATATTAATAATAATTATTATATATTTGAAATCTAAAAAACATATCTATAATTGTTAAATTAGAAGTATTATATTGATATAAATTCTTTTTAACAATTATAACTTGATGCTTCATTAATTTTCTCGAGGTTGCAAACACATATAGTAGGTATATTCACATTGGTGGTGTCTATTGACATTAAAAGTATTATACTTTATTGTATAAAATACTTTGTACGCTTATCGTAAACACGTTTCAAAAATTTATTTTTTTACTATATTTAATAAAATTCTCGTAATATTATAATATTCAAAATGTAGTTAATTAATATTGTGTGATAAAAGTAATATTGTCAAAATTATATAGAACCGATACAAATCTGTCTAACTTAATTCATTATTTTTCTATATCTATATATTCTAACCAATGTGTAAACACATAAAAATATATAAAAATTATTTCACTATAGTTTTCTATAACAAAAAAAAAATATTTGAACATTTTATCTCTTGGAAGTGACCAATTTTCTATTGGCAATTTATAATATTCTTTCAACTTAAATGTAACTTACAAAAATAAACAATATTCTTTGTCACTCGTGCACTTTGTTGTTCCAAAATTTTACGTTACAGTTTCCTTCCACATTTCATAGTTTCCGAAACCTTTTTCTCTCTAATTCAAACCTCAAATCTTCACCACAAAAACATCCCAAAATGTAATATAATTTTCTTACTTTATCTTCCATCAAAAAAACAACAGAAACTTACTATTCTTCATTTACATATTACCTCTATATATATATAAACATTAAACCCAAAAAAAGAACACTAAAAAAAGACACAAAAACTAACATAATCCAAACCCTAAAACCCCTAAACATTACAACTTCTTGAGTTTATATGAAACTTCCACGTAAAGACATAATCTTTAGACTCACAAAAAAGTCTCATAACATCACAAAAAGCATTCACAAACTCTTCTTTACCTTCTCTTCCCCATTCAATTCTAACCCAACAAGAAAACCCATTTTCACTCACTGGAATCTTTCTTGATTCACATAACTTAATCATAACTTCACCACAAATTCTCTTCCCTCTCACCATTGAATCCAACCAAGAACACTCAGGTTGCCCCATCATTTCTTTATAAGCTGAATTTACCAATCTAACCCTGTTACTTGAATCAGATACCACACTTGGTAACTCATCAGATTCCACTTCTTCCTCCACTTCTTCTGATGATCTCTGCTTACTCTTTTCAAATTCTTGAAATTGTTGGTTACTTAGTGGGTTTATGCAAGAAACATTGATTCTTGAACAAACGGGCCTTACAGGCTGCGGTGAAATGACTCTAGTACTAGTTCTTGAAATGGGTTCTTGAAGTTGTTTCAAGAAATCTATTTCTTGAATCACTTCTACTCTCTTGTTCAAATCAAGAATCACTCCTTTTTCTATTTCCATGCATTGATTAGATTCAGAAGAAGGAAGAAGAGGTAAAGTAACTAAATTAGCAGAATTAGACACACCAAGATTATGAGGAAAAGCTTGAAACGACATCGTTTTGATTGGAACAACAGTGTTTGAAAAGCCAAGAACACGTTGTGTTACTTGTGTAGTAGGTGAAGAAGTAGTGTTACTAACATTTGACTTAGTTTTTTTCAAAGCTAAAGGAGAAGGTGAACACAAAGCAGCTCCACGACCTCGTTTACGTGTTCTTGTGGGTCTAGCTTGAAGCTGAGGCCATAGATTACGTAAATAAGGAGATTGACTAATCTTTTGAGACATAGGAGAAGAAGGGTCATCTTCATTTGATCTAGAAGTTCCTGGTTTAGGAGCTATTGGTCTGTATTTAGACAAGATTTCAGCTGTTTTTAGTGTTGTGGAAGAGTGAGAATGAGGATTAAGGATCTTGATCATGGCGTCTAGAGAAAGAAGAAGATAGGAGAAGGAGAAAAAAAAGAAGAAAGATTGGTGTGTTATATAGGAAGGAAGTAGGGTCAGCCTCAAAATACAGGGGTTTTAAAACAAAATCTAAAATTGATTTGATAAAATAAAATAAAAATATTTTATATAAATAAATATTCTTTTTCGTATTAAATATTAAAATATAAGACTTTTTTATATAAATGTGGGAGTAAGATAACCTACTTGGTAAATAATTTTCTTTAGATTCTTTTATATTTTACGGTTTGAATTCATCAAGTAACCGAAGATTGCATTTAATTAATTTCTCTTTCGGTTAACAAAATCGATTTGTAACTGATATAATTAATAAAATTAGTTTGTAGTCGATATACATTAAAAAGATGATATTAATAAATATGTAAAATATATTTAAAATATAACTAAAATTTTCAAATATTTTTTTATATCGAATACATAAAATATTTTATATCTCGAAAAAAAAACATCTGATATAAACATAGAAAAAATATACTAATTTATGAGTTAGATATATTTTTTTTTTTGTTAAATAGTTAGATATAATTTGAAAGTCGAAACTAATAGTATTTTATCCGGTTTTGTTATGAACCGGTTTTGAGAGGAAGAGAAAAGGGCCAATGAGGAAGAGGCGAATAGAAGGAAGAGAGACAAATGGAGAGTAAAGGATTGGTACGTGTTAAAGAGACTTGGGGAAGTTGACACGTGTGAGAGAAATGAGAGTTTATGTGTGCCGTTTTTAAGAGATGTGGTTTTTGTATTTCACCAATGAGATAAACGCGTGTTGCTTCTAAGCGTCATGCGTGCCTACACCTATACACTCTCTTTTTTCTACTACATGCAATGTATTTTATTTTTAAATTTTTTTTAATTGTATCTAATGTTTTTTTTATAAAAATTTTATGGGTGAATGTAAAGGAAAACTTTAAAATATTTTACGTTTTTTTACGTGTTTTATTGATTGAATTTTGATAAATTTCGAAATGGAATTTATGGTGTAGAAATTTTAGAAAAGTTTTATTTTTTTTTAAACATACAAGCTATGTTTTTTGTGTTTTAATTAACCACGTTTACATTTTAACATATTTTAAAACACAGTAATTTTGATATCAACTAAAATAATAATTATTTTATTTTAAAAACAAAGTTTTAGCATTTTTTTTTCAAATTATAAAAAAAAGATTTTAATATATTAAAAATTAGCTTTAACAATAATATCTTTATTTTATAAGAAAAAATTAATTTACTATCTTAACTGTTTTATTAATATGTATTCATTATGTGAAAAAACTTTATATTAAAATAGAAAATATGGGAGAAAAAACAAAGAAAAGTATTTACTAAAATTTAAATAGATAAAATCTTGAAAAAAAGAAGTGTTTGCATTTAAAACTATTATTACACGTTGGTGTATTTTAGTTGTTTGAAGAAATAGAAAATGTGTGGGGTTAAAGGATTGGTTATTGTGGGGTAACACGAGGCACTTGCAGCTTATGTCTGCTCCATGCAACGGTGGGAGAGGACACGTGGCGCATTATGAGTTGATGTGTGGGTTTCTTCTTTGTAGTATTTGTTTTTATTTAATAATTAAATGTGTTCTGGTACGTGTCTTGTTCATTTGTCAAAAACTAACCTCTCTGTCTTCGCCGTTTAAAACGCTCTCTATTTGTTCGACACACACTCACCTTCCCGCCTCTTAACCTATGCGCCTATGCTCTTCACATTTTTGTCCATCTCTTTATTTTTTCTCATTTTTTTATTATTTTTTTTGTTATATAAGAAATGGATTTATATGTAGTTTTTTTAGTGTATGAAAAAAGAGATGGTGAAACATGAAAATAAGCCATTATTTAAGGGTGTAACTGATGAAAACATTTTCTCTAAAATGTATATTGAATAATGTTGATTTTTTAAAAAAACAATTTCAGTTTTTATTCAATTTTCAACTTTTTTTCTTTGTATCCCCCTTTTAAAAAAAGTCAAAAAGATAAATTATTATCATATTTTAGATGATATTGCCATAAGAAACAAAGAAAAACAAAAAATATGGTTTAAATTCTTGTCAATTAAATTAATATAAGCTTTACATAAAAAAATCTATTTAATATATCCAAAAAAAATTAATCTATTTTTGAACAATTTACTTACCAATTAATAAAAATTAATCTATTTTTGAACAATTTACAAAATATATGGTTTAATCTTGTCAATTAATAAAAATTGATCTAAAAAATAATTTTTTCCATAGAAAATTCACCTGATAAATTATGAGAAAAAAAAATTACTTCTTCAAAGGGAAACCAAACCATGTCTCTGTTGTTACTCAGACAATAGTTTCCCTGTCACATCCGACAAATCTCGCACCCATATGATCCTATCAATTAGTTTTTGTCAAATCTTGACCATAAAGCAAGTAAAACATTATTCTAAAATTCTCGAATTTGATTAAAAAAGTTACATCAACTTTCTAGTTCTTTTAAGACCTAAAACGTTTCTTTATATAACAAAATTTGTATCAAAAAACGAGTTCACAAGTCTAGAAAAGAGTACTTAGACAAGAAAAGAACAAGAAATGACCTTGATTCTTTGACAAAACTCTTTAATTTCTAAGACATACATTGCCACAAAACCTTCTTTTATCTCTTCCCTTATGTTCCAAATATATGTTTGTGAACTGGCTGTGTATCTAAGCTCTTGATAACTTCCATCCATGGCTTCTCTATCACCAAAATTTCATTTTTTGATAGATGCCCTAAATATAAAATTGGGTTCTTTGATGTCACCATTTCAAACTTGTTCCTCTCTATTTCATCAGACTTATCTAACCTACGTTTCCGGTTTGCATTCCCAAGTTTAAAACCTATCTTCTTCCCAAGTTTACCTTCTATCCCATTTGCTACATTGTCGCATGCCAAAGCCGTCTCCTCGTCTTGTTCCATTGGTTTCTCTAAGTCGATAAAGCACTTTCCTCTGATATGAAACCAAAAATGTTAAGTTTCATGGTTAGAAAACGCTTTTTTTTTAGGGAAAATCTTACAAAAGACCCTCAGGTTTCACAGTGTAGGGTACAAAAGTTTCCCGTCTTTGAAGAACTTGTGCCTTCCATCATTTATATATCAAACTGTTAACTTTTTTTAAAAATAACCTAGAGCTTTCAAGTTTGCACAAAAAACCTATAATTCCTTTTTTCGTAAATTATTTTTGAAAGATGTTAATTTATTCCATATTTTATTTCAAATTCAGCATATTTCGACTAAAAATTTAACAATTTATTAATAATTTTTAGTTAAAATATGTTGAATCTAAAATAAAATATGGAATAAATTAACCTCTTTCAAAAATAATATTTTTTTAAATCATTCATGGGGTTTTTGTGCAAATTTAAAAGTTTTGGGGTATTTATTAATAATTTGTAGTTAAAATATGCTAAATCTAAAATAAAATAAGGAATTAATTAACCTCTTTCAAAATAATATTTTTTAAAAACATTCATGGGTTTTTTGTGCAAATTCAAAAGATTTGGGGTATTTTTTTACAAAAATTAACAAATTGTTTGACAAAAAAATGACGGACCAACCTGGGGTTTCTTTGACCACCAAAAAAAAAACTTTATGGTTTTTTACCCTAAAGAGTGAAACCTGAAGTTTTTTCAAAAGATTTTCCCTAGTTTTTAAGCAAAATTGTTTAAAGGCCAAACAGTACCTGGAGCTGTAAATGATTACAGATGATGAACTTGGTGATGGAGAGAATGAGAGCCCTATGACTTCACCGGGAAATTCTTTATACTTCTTTGGCAAAGTATGTAGTAATGACCAGTTGGTCAACTGTCTAGCTTCCACGTCTAAAGCAAAGACCTGGCTTGATGAGGTTGAGATCACAAGTACATTGTTGTTTTTGGGATTAAAGCCAGCGGCTGCAACAGATGCTCCATCAAGCCTTGATATGAACCAATGCTGCCTGTATCGATATGAAAAACTGATTGGATTAAATAAAAATGAAGATACAGTAGTGTATACGGTTTAAGTTTTACCAATAATGTTAAAGGGAATATGATATTTTAGACCCTGAACTATTACAGTTTCATGAGAAGAACTCTCAAACTATCAAAATGGTTTTTAAAATCCTAAACTTTAATAACCGAGGTTTTCAAACCCTACCATATATTTTAAATCAAAATAAAATTCTAGCACTGTTTTCTAAATTTAACCAAAAAATATAATCTAAATTTGGACTAATTATACTATAATCTCAAGTCTAAATTTGATATTTCGGTTTTAAAAACCCAGTTACTAAGATTAGGATTTTAAAACCTCGAATATCAAAGTTCAGGGTTCAAAAGACCATTTTGATAATTGAGGGGTTTTTCCACCAAACGGAGATAGTTCAGGATCTAAAATACCACATTCACTATCGTTAACCAAAAAGGAGGGAATAAACTTTCACCTCTGTGTTTCCAGGTTGAATATATATATGTCCCCAAAGCAATTGATAGCAGCTAACCACTGACCATCCAAACTACTATACAATTTTGTTACCGGAGGCTCTTTTGGAGGAGATTCATCTTCCTGCCCCTTCTGGCGTGGAGTGAAAGTATGTAACAGCTCCATGCTACTAGCGTCAATAGTCTACAAAACAAAAATTATAAATTAGATGTTTAATAAAGTCAAAGGAGCAAACAACACTTTGATTAATGACAAATCATGCCCACATACATGTATCCTTCTGTCATGTCCAGCTATTATAAGTCGAGAGCTGTCAGAGCTGAAGATCATGGAATGAGCAAATGGAAGTTTTGGAAGTTGTCTTCTACTTGCACTCCATGGATTCTTTCCGAGTTTTTTCTTCTTCAACTCGAAGAGTCTAGGGCGAATTTGATCAGAATAAGCAAAAAGTGATCCAGTGTTAGAAATGGCACTACATGTGATCTTCCGGGAATCTTTACTCTTCACACGAACCAGTGGTTTTGTCAACACACGCCCATTAGAGTCACTGTTTATTTGAATACGAAGAATATCTAAAGAACAAGCATCCTGAACCAAGAGAAGAGAGGTCTGAGGGAACACTGAGTTATGTACCATCTGCATTTGTACTCTCTGAGGTGCAGGACATATATCATGAGGAGAGAATTTAGTGAACTCCTGAACTGAGTATGCAAAAAGCTTTGCATCATCACCAGCTGAAATCAGCATCGGAACACCTAAATTAGCCCATTTATGATATGTGAAACCATCTGGCTTCTCCTTCCTGCGCCGTTTAGGACTTGTTGCTTTTGCATTACTTTCCGGCAATATTTCATCCGAAAGAGAATCTGTAGAAAGTAAGAGCTTAAGAACCATAAATAAAAGGACACATGCAAATAGTGGTCACATATGCATTTAACGTGGATTTTAGTAGCAAACTATAATTTACAGGAAATTGTAGAACTCTGAATATAATAGAACTCAAGAAGCCACTAACCTTCACAACTAGATGGCATTGCCACAGTTAGAGCCCTGATGTCGTGCGTATGAGCCCTTACATAGCCAATATAATCCCACTTCTGAGTAGCACCAGAGAGCTTATATAGCACAACCTAAAAGAGGATGAACAGAGAATTACAAAGTTAACACCAATTACACGTACAATAACACAATTAAAGTTATGTTACCACAGGAAGCTTTCTGTTTCATTTGCCAAAAGTTTTGAATCACATGAAAACCCCATAATAGGGAAGATTATTTTTATCAACTTTCTTTAAGAACTTATTTCTCATCAAAGGGGAGCCAGTCTTTATCGATATATCAATCATATACTGGGAATAACATGAAAAACACACCAGTACTATCAATCACCTGTCCATCTGCACCTGCGGAGAACACTTGGTTGTGACGTGGAGATGCTGCAAGAGCATTGACATCACCCTTGTGATTAGAATGCGCCGCCAAAAGGGTTCCATGTTGGGAGTCCCAAAACCGGACACCGCCTGAACTATCTCCGCTTACAAGAACTCCACACCTAAAATAGGATGTAGATGATCATCATGTGGAAATGACGGACACAAAGCCGACATATGAGCATGAAAATCATACCTCATCGAAAGAAGTGACCAAACGCAGAGCTCAGACACACATCCTAGTCCTCCAACTCCAACTGTTATTCTATATACCTCTTGGCAGCGGTTAGCATCCCAGCATCTTATCAAGCTACAAACAAATGTAGGGTACTTAGAGAGATTGTCTTTCCAACAAAGTGTGATTCTCTTACGAAATACGATAATATGCATCTCATAAAAAGTAAAACTCACCCATCACTACTGCCCGAAAAGATTCTCTGCGCATCCGAACTCCACGCCACACTTAAAACACGCCCTGTAAAGATAATGTTCCATACAGTTTAAGAAGAAACTAGGAAGGAACAAATGATGCTAAAGAGAGTTAAGATATCTCACCGCTAACTCTAGGCAACGATCTATAGTACATTAACTCGTTTGAGTCAGAGATATAATATATCCTAACGCAACCGTCATCACAGGCAGCAGCAAGATGTCTATCTCGGCCCTCAGATTTCTCAGCAAACTCGTCCAAGTCTTCAATTCCACTTTCTTCATCATCATCAGATTTCTCAGTCAAGTATCCACTATGAATCAGCTCAACTTCTTTAACTTCTGTGTTAAAGGTGGGTGCCACAGCGATTTGCCAGATAGATACTCCAATTGATTCTAGGACGATCTAGAGAACATAATTTGAAAAATAAATACGTTTAAATCAACCAGAAGAAAACAAATTAACACAAGCACGAAATCTAATTCAGTGATGACTAGTCACCTTCTGCTTTAAGTTAAAAAGATCCCACTCAGAAATCGTGCCATCGATGCTCGAAGAAAACAACCGAGTCGAAGGCCGTCCTTTACAACCACCACGGTACCAAGCAAGGTACGAGATTCTTGATTTTGGATCTCCATGTATGGTCTACTCGAGAAAAACACAAAAATCAAAATCAATTACACATACTTCAACAATATAACCGAAATGAAAAATTAGTTAATCGTAAAAGAAGAAGAGCACATACTAGTTGACAGTGCCAGCCAACAGCACCAGGAGAGACTAGCCAGACCTCAAGAGAACCATCCTCGCGAGCTGCAGCGACCTGAGAATCGTTAGGGCTTGCAGCAAGGGCTACGACCGGAGATGGCTTCCAGTGAATGGAGCTGCACCGGTACTCAAACATGACGGAAGAAGAAAGCCACGGGAGGCGGCTGGACTCGTCGGCGAATTTCTCTGAGTTTTAGGTTTGAAGGGTTTAAGAGCGGCCGCTTTGCTACTCCACTAAATTCTGGGCATTAATAAATTAAAAATGTTTAATACCCACTTGATTCAAAATCGAACTATATTTTAAATAATAAATAATTATTTGGATTCGACCCAGGTATCCGACCAAAAAATATAAGGATACCGATAAATTTAATACTCACATTTTTTAATTAGGTGTTTTAGTTTTTACAAAAATATTACGAGAAGTTTTAGGTTTTTTATTTATTTTTCAATTCTTTTTTTCCCATTTTTTCCTCATTTTTTTCCATTTTCAATTTTTTTATAAAATTATTTTTGTAATTATTACAAAAATAAAGAGAAAATATAAAATATTAAATAATTGTCGGAATAAGTGGGCTAATGGTTTTTACTATAACTCGTTCCTTTCGATTTTTTAAAAATATTCGGATTCAAATCTATCAAACAGCGGAATGTTATATTCAATTAAAAACAATTTGTGATCTATACGATGTAAAGAATAATAATAATTAGGAATAAGAAAAAATATTATTTATAGTATTTATTAATAAACACACGTTAAGTTAAAAAAAACATTATATTATGAAGAATGTCATTATAGCTCAACTTATATTCTGAACTAAATATCATATAAGTTTATAAAATATCAATGGTCCTTTTAAATGAGAAAAAAAATAGAAATGTGAATAGTATTAGTACCTTTAAAATACTATTCACATTCTTCATTTCAATTTATTGTATTTTATTTACATTTTGACCATTAAACTTTTATATATTTCTATTTTTTAAAAATATATAGAATATTATTTTTTTTATGATAGAATCATATGAGTTAAACTCTCTCATTTTGAAGGAAAAACCGAGGGAATGGAGATAATCTTACAAAACATAATACAGGTAACAAATCAGCGTCCACCTCTAATAAACACACATTATTATTTATGACACAAATATTTAAAGGGAAATTTTTTAATATAGCATAACTTATTGAAGTAATTACTAGATTAGCCTAGCCAACTTTTTTTCTCCAAATCAGTTTTTTATGACAAAAAACCATATATATTTTCTTAAAATTTCGAAAATGCCATTAATGAATAGTTTTTTTTATTTTTAATTATTTTCCTTAAATTCATAAAAAAAAACCCAAAATACCCTTCTTCTTTCTCTTCTTTCTCTTCTTTCTCTTCTTCGTTTTCTTCTTCTTCTTCATCATCTCTTCTTCTTCTCATCCTCGTCTTTATCTTTCTTCATTTTCTTCTTGTTCTTCATTTGGGTTTTCGGTTTAAATCTTTAATTTTGAGAAATCCTTCTAGATTTTCTGTTTTCAGTAAAAAAATCGTATCTAATTTGGAGAAGATAACCTATACTCGGAAAATGGTCTACATTGTCTACATGGTCTACATTGAAT
>KE151668.1:0-18323 GCA_000411095.1 Aethionema arabicum
CAAATATTTGAGACAAATTGCCCGCGCGGCAACGCGCGGGTACAATACCTAGTATTAAACAAAAACAAAACGACGACAGAAAAAAAAAAAACTCTCATATAGTGTGAGATTATGTCTAGTAAAAATAAAAAGAAAATCAAATACTACGTTAATGTGTTATTGTAAATATTTTTTTTTGAAAAAATATAAATACTTCAATTTATATAATTAATTATTCATCATAATTCAGAATTTTTTATTTGATTGACAATTGCATCTCATACAAAGTTTAAAGTCATGAATTGAATAACAGGAAGTTCGATTCCCCTTCTTTACAATGTAAGCCAACCATTTATCTATTGGGTAGAGTTTATGATCTAAAATGATGATTTTATGAGGTCGAAAACAAGACCGAAATAAATACATCCCTAAAACCACAAATTATAAAATGCAATCATCCAAACAAGTATTTAATATTTTCTTACAAATAAAACATTTATATTTTTTTATATGAATTGAATTAAAAAATGTACTTTTAAAATTTTTTTTAAAAGCAATGCAAACTAGGGTTGGACATTTTATCTCATCCAACTTAATCCCATCCGAATTATTCCGAAATAATTCAAATGGAATCCGATTCAAAAATTTTTAAAACCCGAACGCTTCATTTTTTTAATTTGGATTTTGGTTTAAACCCGAACCGTCCTGATTACCCGAATAATCAGAAAAATCTAAAAATTTAAATTAAAAATAAAATTATTATTAATTTTATTTAAAACAATATTGTGTATATTAAAAAAAATAAGGTGTAAAAAAATTAAAAACGAAAATTAACATATTGTGTAGAAAATCTATTTATTTAAAATTAACACTAAAAAAATGCTATTTTCTTTTCACCGATCCAAATCGAATCCAAACCTATTCGAATTTTAAGACCTAAATGGTTTAACTTTTTATTTGGACCCGAAAGACTCGAACCAAAAAAATCCAAAACGAACCAAACTGAATTAAATTCATAATCGGAGTGGTTCAACTTTTTAAAACCAAAAAACCCGAAATCCAAAAAATCGAAATGAAATTATTAGACTTATCCGAACGCACATACCTAATTCAAACAAACCAAACGTAAATGAATTGAGGACATTTTACCTATGGTTAATGCTCACGCGTTTACAGTTGCAGCCTACCTAATAAAATGTTAATAGTACAATGTAAATATAATAATTATTATAACTAAACCGGTATCAAATTGAGCAATTTTGGAAAAAAAGAAAAGTAAACCGGTATTAAATTGAGCAATTTTGGGGAAAAAAAAGAAAAAGAAAGAAAACTTGAGCAATAGGGTAAGGAAAAGTCGAACTTTCCTCGCAATTTCACAGCTCATAACGATAAGAGCAAATTTTACGCTCTAAATCTCTCCATATCTTTCTGTTATATAACTTCGTCTTCTTTCTCCGCTTTTAAACCCTCCACATCTCTCCAATTTACTTGATCCTCT
This sequence comes from Aethionema arabicum, assembly GCA_000411095.1. NCBI lineage: Eukaryota > Viridiplantae > Streptophyta > Magnoliopsida > Brassicales > Brassicaceae > Aethionema > Aethionema arabicum. The sequence continues at coordinate 1,478 of KE151668.1, forward strand.
TCTCCTCAGGTACCATAATCGTTGATTCTCTTCAAATCTTCTTGCTCTTTGCTTTTTCTGCTTTCGTATGCGCCGCTCTGTATAACCCTAAGGACTCCACTCCTTCACGGAACCGTACCGTTAGCAATCAATTTCTAGGGTTTCGCTCTTTCGCTTTTTTTTTTGGGTGTTTTTTCTTGAAGTTGTTGAGACTGATAGGGGTTTTATTAAACGATCCGTTATTAGTTGTTAATTTCTGCTAATATTTTATTGCCGAGTCAATTTTGGAGGTTTTCTTATAGAATTTGTTGAAATTACCTGTTGCAATTAAGTAATCTTTAATCTTCCGGTGTTTTTTTTAATCATAAATATATACTGGATTTCGTTTCTTTGAGCCTTGTTTCTTGCTTATAAACTCGAATTATCTTTACTTGATTTGGATCTAAGCATAGTAGTATATCATAGTTCTGATGTCGATTCATTTGTTTGATGAAGATAGCTGAAAATGGGTCAAGTTTTGGGTTGTCTCCAAGTTGATCAGTCCACTGTTGCAATCAAAGAGACTTTTGGAAAGTTTAACGAGGTTCTTGAGCCTGGTTGTCACTGTTTACCATGGTGCTTTGGAAGTCAGGTAGCTGGTTATCTTTCATTGCGTGTTCAACAGCTGGATGTACGCTGCGAGACAAAAACCAAGGTCTCTAAACCATCAATTCTGAACTCTGAATGCTTTCTTTTGGTAAAGTAAAGTTGTGTGATGGTCTGGTTCTTTGCTATTGTATAGGATAATGTTTTTGTTACTGTTGTTGCTTCCATTCAATACCGTGCCTTAGCAGGGAGTGCTCAAGATGCGTTTTATAAGCTCAGCAACACTAGGGAACAGATTCAGGCTTATGTCTTTGATGGTTTGTATCAATCGCGCTCGTAATACCTTTTCATGCTTCTTGGTCTTGGTTACACAGGAAATAATCCACTATTGACTTCTTTTGCAGTGATACGAGCAAGTGTCCCTAAACTTGATCTAGATTCAACCTTTGAGCAAAAGAATGACATTGCGAAAACTGTTGAGAGTGAACTAGAAAAGGTATAACTCTCCTGCCATGCTCCGTTAGTTTTACATAAATATAAAAGAGAATTGTGATAGGAAGAAATTAAGAAAGACATAAAGATGATGTAGCTGTGGCTTGCAAATCGCTTTTTGGCTTTTTGTTTTAGTTACCTTTCTGTTTTTTGTTCTGTTTTGGATTGGTTTGATGTTTTTGGATTTCTTTTAATTTCGTTTTTGGAATGGGTTATGTAGTTTTTTGCTTCAAGTTCTGAAGATTTAGTTTGAAATATGTTTTTAGTCTTACGTATACAAGTGATTTAAAGGTTCCTTACATGAAGCATGCTCCATGTGATTAAGAAGGTTAGGTGATATCAGTGGGGAGTTATTATATAGATGCTATAGAGTTGTTAGCTTCAGTTATGTCTATAAATAAGAAGGATAGTCTAGGAGGAAGAGGGGAGGAGATATTTTCGTAGGATTGTATTCTCTCGGGAGTTCAAGGAAACTCCATAATAATCGCTAAAAGATTGTTTTGTGTTTAGATATCGATGATTTGCATTCAAGATCCTAACAAATTGCTGTTTTGTTGACTTGTTGTGGCTATAATAGGCTATGTCTCATTACGGATATGAGATAGTTCAGACGCTTATCGTGGATATCGAGCCAGATGTGCACGTCAAGAGGGCAATGAATGAAATCAATGCTGGTACTTTATTGCTGTTCTTGATATGCTGTATAAGTTGCTGTTTCTAAGAAGCTTAACATGTTGTGCTGTGTTATGTTGTGATCTGGACATGTGCAGCTGCTAGAATGAGAGTGGCAGCTACTGAGAAAGCTGAGGCAGAGAAGATACTGCAGATCAAAAGAGCAGAGGGAGAAGCAGAATCAAAGTACCTTTCAGGTCTCGGTATAGCCCGTCAGCGACAAGCTATTGTGGATGGTCTGCGAAACAGCGTGCTTGCGTTTTCTGAGTCTGTTCCAGGGACATCTTCTAAAGATGTAATGGATATGGTTCTGGTGACTCAGTACTTTGACACATTGAAGGATATTGGAGCATCGTCGAAATCAAACTCGGTGTTTATCCCGCACGGTCCAGGTGCTGTTAGAGACATTGCTTCACAGATCAGGGATGGTCTGCTTCAGGGTAACATAGCTTAGATGTTAAGTACAAAGGTACAGTGATAATATACTAAACTAGCAAAGGTTTAGTTGCTACTTACTACTTAGTTAAGAGTTTGGCTTTTTCTTAATGCAATTTCAATATATGGATTCTTCAGTGTTAGGTGTGTATCGTTTGTTTTCAGCTTATGGATCCTTGTAGTTAATTACAGGAAGATATTATTTGGGTTTTTGTTAATTGCGTTCAGGAAATTACTAATATTTGAAAAAACGGTACGAAACACGATTATTGTGTTTCGAATTATTAAGTATTTTTAATAGGTAATTAAACTCTTAAACTATCAAAGTTTGGCTGATAAAAAGGTTGATTTGAAATAATTGCATCTTATTAAGTTTTTTTTTGTTGGAAAAACTTTCAAAATTAACTTAATTAATTAACTATATCTTCAAATCTTCTCGTGGATAAATTTGTGATATGGATTAATGATATAATGTGATTGATATTCAATTTCGTTTGTAAAATTAAATGTAAGCAAAGTCTTAAATATAATCTTGAGGTTTCAGTGTTTCAGGATTTTGCATTAAAAAACCTGAGATTTTTTTCGTGGTAACAAGAATTCTCATATTTGAAAAAATATTTTAATTTCTCTGTCATTTTTTCTATCAAACAACTGTTTAAAAAAAAAGCTCTTAAAACTTTTAAATTTACACACAAATATTCATAACTTTTTTTTCGGATTTTTTTTTTAAGTTTTGTAACGTCAATTTGGATCATAAATCCAACTCAATAGATAAATTACTGTAGTAACCGCATCATAATGGATTCAAACCCGATATTTTTGAGTATAGTAGGAAAGCATCTTGCTCCGGTCGTTACGGGAGTTTAAATACTTATATAATATACAATATATACATATGTAATCCTTGGTACATTTCCTATGTTATTAATATATTGAAGTAACGTTCCATTGAAATAATAAGTTTTGACTTGGCTAATACAATAGCATACAATGACCATACAATGGCATCGTTAAATATTATATGTATGTCAATTATGAACAAAAAACTAACAAAAAGATAATACCACTAGATTGTAATGACATCATAACATGCATAATATATATATATATATATATATTGTTAGACTAGCTACCCAATCCTCTACTCTCAATTCATGCAATAGATGTACAATGTACATGTAAGGGTATTCTATAAAGAAACAAAATTATTTCAACGATTTAATTGTAACTTAATACCAAAATTATAGGAAACACGAAACAAAATATATAAAATAAGATCCAATATTTCATATGAAAAAAACTATAATTTTGTACATAACATGTATATTATATACAAATAGAAATCTATAAAATTTTGAGTTAGACAAATATTTCATCCCACGACTACTATATTCTAACATTGTTTTTATTACAATGAATAATGCAACCCAATTAAATTTCTCCATAAAAAGTTAAAAAATTTATATAATGAGTGTTATATATATAGAGAGAGAGAGACAACAAAAATATATATACGACTGATTACCGACAAAACTTGTTCTAGTTCTTTCTAAATAAAACTATATATATAAGGATATATTTAAAAACTAAATTTAAGCGGAAAGATTATCGAGATAAACGACAAAAAAAATCTATGATATGTCTATTATCTATGAAAGATGGGACTTTTAAAAAAGAAAGTCACGATGGTTGACAAATTCTATACCCTCAAGGAGCGGGTAACACGCAGATGACGATCAACTAATTTACTTCATACATATAATATATATATACATATAATATATATATATTTATTTATTTAAATGCAGAGTCAAGCTCTGTAGGCTCTGACTCTTTATAATCAAGAAAAAATTGCATAACATTGAAAAACAATAAAACCATAAATTAAAGAAGAAGAGAGAAGAGCTGATCATAATTTTAGAGTATGATGGAAGAAGAAACCAAATCATATCTCCGTCTTTTAAATGGTTCCAATAAGGTAATTAAAACCATCATCTCTCTAATTTTGTACTTGTTTTGATTTTTTTGGTGTTTTATATTGGTGTGATTTATTTAGATATGATTTCATGTTCATATAACATCTGTATATATTTGCCTATATATATATATTAATCTTAAATGTTTTTAAAAAATGATTCACAGCTAATAAGTTCAACATATAACGAAAGAATTACTTAATACAATCATCTACTTATTTCAATAATTAATAAATTAATAATTTGTTAACTTTAATTTTAGTTTAATCATGAAAAATATGATAAAATAAATTAATGGTTTCTCTTTTAAAAGTAAGAATGATTTGCTGATAATATTTCTGACATTCGTTGTGAGTTGTGACTACGAATCTCAATTTGTTATGGTGTAATATCAAATCAATCATACTTTTTAAAATCATGGATTTATTTTTCATATTTTACTATTATCATGATTAACTTAAAATTCGTAATAAACAATATGTTAACTTATCAATTGGAAAAATTAAATAATTGTACAAATATTTTCTCTACAAATAAATAAATACTATTTTTTGGATGGAAAACTCTATGAAAAGAAATCACCTTGAGAAACACCATTGAAGACCATGAATAAACATCCAGAGTAAAGTAGCTTAATCGTTTTGACTTAACTGATTCTCTCTGATTTTCCAAAAGCACCATGGTTCAAATTTTTTTATATAATATAAGTATATTATATAGGGGGATTTGCAAAAAATACCCTCATTCAAGCTTTTTTGCAAAAATGCTCTAATCATGTATTTTTTTGCAAAAATGCCCTAACATTATACCCAACATTATAAGTGGTATATATCCCCACACTTTATAAAAGAGTTGCAAAAATATATTCAATTAGGACATTTTGCATAATTGATTTTTAGAAAATTTCTTCATTCAAGCATTTTTTTGCAAAAATATCATAACAATAGATCCAATTGTATAATTGGTAAACCTACAAAAATGACATATTTACAAAAAAAATGCTTGAATTAAGGTATTTTAGGTAATTCTTCTATTATATATTGTTCTCAGTTTCGCAATTGCATTTCATGAATGTATTTTGGTTAATTGCAGGAGGAGGAAGTGGAACTTGAATCAACAAAAGCAAAAGTGTGTGAAGTAAGAGAAGAGAACGAGAAGTTAAAACTCTTACTCTCCACCATTCTTACAGATTACAACTCTCTTCAAACGCATCTCTCCCATCTTCTCCGACAACAACAACATACCTCTCCCATGAATCTTGAAGAAAAACATTATAATAATGATTCATATACTTCTCCTCTCGATATATCTCTTAGCCTTGGAAGATCAAAAAAGCAAAAAAAGCTCTCCAAAGACGAGCAAGGAGATAAGATTCTTGATGATGAAAGTGAAACCATGAAGTTATATAATGTCTATAGAGAAGTTAAAGACGAAAAGGCTGAGAGTAAATGTTTAGTGGTGAAGAAAGATATAAGAAACATAAGAAGTGAAGTTTTTGAAGAGAATGAGCAACCTAGTTTTAAGAAAACTAGGGTTTGTGTCAAAGCAACATGTGAAGGCACATTGGTATGTATCAAGCCACATATAATTCATAGCTCAAAAAACATTTTTCAAATAAAATTTGACCATTTGAAAACGTGATCGATCTAGAATGACTATTTTCGATCGATTTTCAACTTGTTTTAATAGTCAAAAACAGTTTTAGAAGAAAATTTTACCTTTTTTTTTTAAATATGATCGATTTATAATCACATTTTGAAAAATTATTATGACTTTGTTGACCTCATTTCCAATATTTGTGGGTATGTACTGCAAGGAACCACGGTTCGGTTCTCCTATTTGGAGTAAATTGACACAATTTATTGTAGATTTTTACCTGTTTTTATTTTCGTCCTGAAAAAGATGTACGGGTCATAAAATCTAGAACTTTCGCGTTTATAAAAAAAATATATTAATTTATGAATATAAACCAAGTTAAAGGACAGTTATTAAATTTTCTCTATATATAGGTATACAAATCTATATAATAATTTGATCTTATTGGTGTGTATATAGATGCAAGACGGATGCCAATGGAGGAAATATGGTCAAAAGATTGCTAAAGGGAATCCTCGTCCAAGAGCATATTACCGTTGCAGCATCTCTCCAAATTGCCCCGTCAGAAAACAGGTCTATATTTAATTCAATATATCATGACTCATATCACGATTTAATCGTATTATAATATATGCTAAATAGTTAATAGTATTAGGACATGAGATCTTTAGGGCATGTACAATAGTAACCTCCTAGTATTTTATGACACCACAATAAATATTTAAAATTAAAAAAATAAATTAAAAAAATCTTCACAAAGATCCGTTTTTCGGCCTTTTTATCTCTTCTCTTCTTATCTCTCTCATCCTCTTTCTCTCTCATATCTTTTTCCTTTTTTTTTTTAATAGTATATTTTCTAAAGTTGATCATTGCACATGGCTTTAGATGTCTTATAGAAGGTCTAAAATCAAGTTTGAAGACATTTTTAGTGGATTAGGATTCTAAATTGGACACCAATATTAAGGTGTCTACAGTTTTAAACCAAAAATAAAAATAAAAAAGGTAAAAAAAAGTTTAGATCTCCTAAATTCTCTAACCGAGATGCTCTTATACATTTGTAAATTGTATAGGTGCAGAGATGTGGAGAGGATAAGTCTGCTCTGTTGACGACATACGAAGGTAACCATGACCACTCTCTTCCTTTGGAAGCTACCCACATGGCTGCTGCCACGTCAGCAGCCGCCTCCGTCTTACAATGTGGGTCCTCTTCCTCCTCCTTCTCGTTGAGTCACGAGGCAGCCTTAGCTTACTTTTTCCCATCTCATCATATCTCTGTCTCCACTACTAACTCCCATCCCACCGTAACACTTGATCTCACGCGGGCAGCCTATACCGGTAAATTACCAAAGTACCCTCCATCTTTGACGACCTCTCCTACCCTCAACTTCTCCTCCTCTGAAAAAACACCTTCTTTGTATGGACACACCTTGAGCTTTAGTGGCTTCAATTAACGTAGAGAATGAGAGGATTACTGATCACATTTGTATTACAATCATCTTCCTCAACTTCATGGTTTTTGTAATGATTCTTCATTTTTTTTTCTTAAGTGTGTACTTTATTTTTTGTTCATTATTGAAAATGAAAACTAAATAACAACTTATCTTTTTTTTTCGTAATTATAAATTTGAAAGAAACCTTTTTTATAACAGATATAAGAGATTATAGTATTTAAATCTTGAACTATCTTCATTTAGTGAAAAACTCCTTGAACTGTCAAAATAATGTTTTAAACCTCAAATCTTGATATAACGAATTTTTTGAGCCGAAATTTCAAATTAAAATTTGGAATTATACTATATGCACTTAATCATAATTTATGTTATATTTTTGGGTTTAATTTTAGGATTAGGGGTTAATTTATGGTTATTTTTTAATTTAATTTTAAAAATCTAGTTATCAAAGAAAAGAAACATTTCGGTTATCAAAATTCAAAGTTTAAAAAACTATTTTGATAGTTCATAAGTTTTTCACAAAATAAAAATAGATCAAAATCTATAATACCATATGTTATCATGAAATGAAAAAAAAACATGTAAAATATACCAAAATTGGTTAAAGCAATTTGGGAATGAAAAGCATCAAACCCTTTGAATATATAAGGAGAAAAGAGTCGGAACAAGGTAGCACTAATGGTAGAAAGCTTCCCTCTGTTCCATGATATCTAGGGTTCGAACCCTCCTGCTCCAAGTTGAAGAGAACTTCTAGCCAATAGGCTGCGGTGAAAAAAAAGAAATATTAAGAGAAGAGCTTATTGGACCTAAAAAATAAATCTTGGGCTTATAACATTAGCAAGCCCATTCTAATTAGCTATACTATCTCTCTGTTAAAGAGCTCCAATTGCCTCGCTGTCAAAGTCCTTAACATGGCCACACACTATAACGCCACGTGGCAATACTAAAGACGGTTCTTCACGAACGTAAATTGCTGTGTGGAATTCTCAGCTGAACTGAATCGGTCGTAGAGAGATATGGCGGCAAGTGAGCCTCTAACCACAGCGGTTTCAAGCTGCGAAGCTTATTTCGACAAAATTCAATCCAGAAAAAATCTACCCAAACCTTTACAAGAAACCCTAAACTCCGCCTTCGCCGGAATCCCCGTCTCCTCCTTCCCTCAAGTCCCCGGCGGCAGAGGTAAACCCTCAATTTCCTCGATTCCTATTTCAAAAAATGCCCAATTCAATTTCTTTTTTGCAAAAATGCCTTAAATCTGCAAAAACCTGATATTTTGCGTTATTCCTCTTTAAATTAGGCATAATTTCTTGTTTATTGATAATTTCATCACAGTGATAGAAATTCCAGCGGAAACATCTGTATCAGAAGCCGTTAAGATCTTATCCGACAGCAAAATTCTCTCAGCTCCTGTGATAAATTCCAATTCCAAAACTTCTAACGATTGGAGAGATAGATATCTTGGAATAATCGATTACTCATCAATCATTCTTTGGGTACTTGAAAGTGCTGAACTTGCTGCAATTGCATTATCTGCCACATCAGCAACTGCTGCTGGTGTTGGAGCTGGAGCAGTTGGTGCTCTTGGTGTAGCAGCTCTTGGTGTCTCAGGTCCTGTTGCAGTTGCAGGACTAACTGCAGCTGCTGTTGGAGCTGCAGTAGCTGGTGGTGTTGCAGCTGATCATGGAATTGGGAAAGATCCTGCAACTGCTGCTGATCAATTAGGCAAAGATTTCTATAATGTTATTCTCAAAGAAGAGCCTTTTAAATCAACCACTGTAAGTAAATGAATTCTTCTAAGTACTTTCATTCTTATAACCCATGAAATTTGAAATCCAAAATCTGAAATTTGCAATCCCATTACAAGAAAAATATGATTTTGCTACAACTTTTGCAGTAACAAATCATTTATAGCAAATATTTGAGACAAATTGCTGCTATACTAATCGTTTTAACACTATATTGTTGCAATTTATAGCAATTTGTGGCGTAATTGCTACAACTTTGCCACTGCAATGCTAATTGTAGCATTAACAATCCAATTTAGGGAACCATTAGAGATGGTCTAACTATGTTTGGTGCTATTGTTTCATAGCAAAATCTAACAACTTTGTTTTTTGTTAAAACTTTTTAAAATTGCTGTTGTCATGATTATAATTTTTGTTACAATTATGTTATAACCAAAAATGATTAGATTTTTTCTATGGTGTATCAATTTTGAATGGTGTTTGATAGATGAGATGTTACTGTTTGTTTGTTTCAGGTTAAAACAATTCTGAAATCGTTTAGATGGGCTCCATTTCTTCCGGTTTCAACAGAGAGTTCGATGTTAAGTGTTATGTTACTGCTTTCGAAATACAGGCTAAGAAATGTGCCTGTGATTAAAGCAGGAGAGGCAGATATAAAGAATTACATAACTCAATCTGCAGTAGTTCAAGGGCTTCAAGGCTGTAAAGGAAGAGATTGGTTTGATCATATCTCTTCTCTTCCTATATCTCAACTTGGTCTCCCCTTAATGTCTCCAAATGAGGTAAAAATTCCCAAAAAAATCATAGAGTTTTATTTGTTTTTATTCCCTTTTTGAAATTTTCACTGCATTATAGGATCAAAATTAACTTTGTTGGGTTTAGGTTATAAGCATTGGAAGTGAAGAACTAATTCTTGAAGCATTCAAGAAAATGAGAGACAACAACATTGGTGGTCTCCCTGTGGTGGAAGGAACAAATAAAAAGATCGTTGGAAACATAAGTATGAGAGATATTCGTTACTTACTTCTGCAACCTGAAGTCTTCTCTAATTTCAGGTTTAATCACATTCTTCTTATTACAACGCCATTGTCTAGGGCTAGGTATAAAAACCGGAATCGAAGAACCGAACCAAAAAAGGGGTTCAGTTTGGTTCCACTTCGGGTAAAAAATAACCATTGGATCTTAAACTTGAGATCCATTGATATCGGGTAATAACCGGACCCGAGTTGATATCTATTGGGTAGTCGAAAGTAACCATAATTTTATATTTGGGTATTTTTTCGGTTTTTTGGATATTGTTTTGGTTTTTTTTTTATATTATCGTTTTTTTTGTGTAGTTTTTTGGGTATATTTTCGGATCTTCTTATAAGTATCCAAACCTAAACCCGAACCGGACCGAAACCTTTAAAAAATCAAATGGATTTTATAGTCATAAAACCGAATAACCGAAAGTACCAAACCAGAATCGAATGGGTACCTGAATGTCCAGTCCAGCCCGGCATTGTCCAACCAATTCTAACTGTTTTTTTTTTGTCTAAAAGGAAACTTACTGTGAAGAATTTTGCAACCAAGATTGCAACGGGTGGTGAAGAATATGGTTTAGCAATCCCTGCGATTACGTGTAGGCCGGATTCGACGCTAGGGAATGTGATCGATAGCTTGAATTCGAGGTCGGTCCATCGAGTTTATGTAGCGGCTGGAGATGAGAATGTTCTATTTGGGGTTATTACATTGAGAGATGTGATCTCTTGTTTTGTATCTGAGCCTCCTAATTACTTTGAGAACTCTCTTGGCTTTTCGGTTAAAGAAATGCTTAACCGATGATATGATCTCTTTTTTTAAGTGGTTTTGGTTAAAGAATTCTATGTTTAATACAATTTTAGCAAATGTTGTTTCCGAAGGTATCAAGTCAATTAAAGCAAGATTGTTTTTGTTTTTTTTTTATCTTTTAAGCTCTGCGTTTCTCTCAAGCTATTATCCCCCTATTATTCTCCACAATTTCTCAAAACTTCAAACTTTAACACAAAATTTTTCTTCTTATTATATGATATGACACAAAATTTCTTTCAACAAATTTAAAACCAAAAGTTCAATTGGGTTTAGGATAAAACATGGAGACATTTATTGTTTATGATTAGCTATGTAAATGAACAACGTGAATATGAACAATATCAAATATTAAATAGTTAATTTTAATAAATTTGTGAGTTTATATAAAAACGAAAGTTTGAGTAGCAAAGGAAACAAACCCACTTAGATCACATAGATTTATCGGTGTAAAGGTACAACAAAAGTATTTTAGATACTGTTGGAATTTGAATTTCATATAACTATAGAGACCAATATTGACTAATATATAAAATCATGAGCTATTCCACTCATTGCCGATTGGTTTTGAGTTGAAACCTCATGATTCTTACAGATACTGAAAGAACTTGGATTCAAACCCCCCGTAAATAGGATGGTAGAAAATATATGGTCACAAAAATTATAAAATTCCCAACAAAAACAAATTATATTAAGAAAAAAGGATAATGGCAAATAAATTTGGCAAACAAAATTTTCAATTTTATATTTTGGCTTAAAACAAAACCTCGGAATTTGAAATTTGGCAAAAGAAACTTCAAATAATATATTTGGCTTTTTTTTGTCATCCAAATAATATATTTGGCTACATATAACAAATTGAGTATTAAGATAATTGTTGTGAGTTAAAATATGAATTTAACATTTGGTCAAAGTTATAGAGCGGTGATTTAAGGCTAATTTAACGGAAGAGTTTTATTGGTCAAAAATACAAATTTAAAGTTTTTTTCGCCAAATTTAGTTTTCATGATTTGTTTCAACAAAAAAATACAAAATTGAAGGGGTTTTCTTTCCTCTCATCCAAAAAAAAAAAAAGCAATACAATCCATATGTAAATTGGCATCTCCGCGTGTATATATTTCTTTCTTATCTTGAGAAAAAGCAGAAACTCTAAAAAGGATTGATGCACTTTCTTTTTCTGATAAATATTAGATTCCCTTACCTTATATAAATATCACTTTTAATCTGAATTCACGTCTAGGTTCACAACACACTACCTTTCCCACTATATATATATATATATATATACCAATGCCCACTCCTTCCATTTTCTCAAACCCTAATCTACTCTTCTCACCCACCAAAACATATATTATAATACAATTAGTACATTAAATGATAAATTATATATGGTCAGATGTTTCCTAGAGTTCCTCTGAGCACTTCACTGGATATATATATACCAACTTTAGTATTCCACTGAAGTGTTTGGGGGAACTCCTGGACTCATTTGATATCTTCAGTTTATTACTTAATTTATGTTTTATTTTTTCTTCAACCCATCTTACTATTGAGTTAAGGTAAGGGATAAAATCACACACAAATATATATATATATATATATATATATGAAAACTACTTGAATATTGGATTTAATTTACCTTTGTTCATGATTTCAGCCGTAAGAACTACTGCAATAATTTGTTTTTCCCAGGTTTGAAATTGGTTAATTATTGATGTAGGTTTAATCACTAGTTATGATTACACTCCTGTGTCAGGGGTTATTTACTTGTTTATGCGTTTTAAATGTGTATAAGTCTATATTAATTCTTATCATATTTGTATATGTTTTTATGATGATATCACTTTATTCTTTTATGAACTGAAATCTATATGATGAAGAACGAAAAAACGTGGTTCTCATAAGTATACTATCATTGATTCAAGTTTAAAAAACAATTGAAAATAAAGCATACCAATTCATTCGGATTCGGGTGCTAGTGAAGATGTGTAAGTTGCAATGTAACATCCCGTGTTCAGGAATATAGTGAAAAAGGGAGATAGTGGTGCATGACGAAAAAAGCTTAAATGAATTGATTAAGCTACCTATATGATCAAAGTGCACTTACCTTTTCGGTCACATATACTGTCAGAACTCCACAGTTAAACGTCTTTTTTAAGATGAAGTAGTTTCAGGATGGATGACCTCCTAAGAAGTCATTTTTCAGAATCGTGTGAATGAGGACAAAAACACGGGATGTTATTATATGCAGCTTTCGGTTTTATTCTTGGTCCACATTTGAGAAACTTATTGAATACTTTGGGAGGTTGCTCTGAGCCCTTTACAAAAACTCCCATACCTTTCATGGCAAGTGTTGATTTATGCAATTTGGTATAAATGTTCACAATCAAATTGTCTCAAAAACCGGTTCATTTATCAAGTCCATGGACACCAAAATTTGAAACCAACTAACTGTCCTTAACTTCGAGGAATTGAAGACGGTTCTTCACATCTTTCTAAGCTGATATTTTTGTAAAAAATAGGTTTTCGGATGATCTATTGTTATATGATCTTTGTTTATTACTTTGTATTCAAGAGGAGTCAATCTTTAGCCATTAATTCTGGTTATTAAGAATCTTGTAAAATTTTAATATCGATTAGTATAATTCATTTTTATAAGAAAAATAAGACTATTAAGAAATTAAATATATCAAAATAAAACTCCTCTGAGTTTTTTCAGAGATCACCATCCTTATTATAGAAATGAATTACTTTTTACAAAAAATAAATAAAAAATATATATATCAAAATAAAATGGTTAACACAGGCTTTAAGTTATAAGAAGACTATAAAGATAAATGTCCGGAGTAAAGTAGCCTAATGGTTTCTATTATAAATGCTACTTTCTGATTTTCTCGTGGCACCCGAATTCGAATCTAGCAGTGGAACCGGTTTTGTGGTCCACATGTGGGAAAAAATGTGTGCTTGTGCATTTCTTAAAGATTATACTTCATATTATATCAAAATTATTATTTTCTTTATATGTTCAGTTAATTTTTTGTATATGCTATTAATTTTTTAAAAATTTATAATTGATTATTTCTAATTTAATTAAAATATTATCTCATAACATACAATTATTTAAACACTTTATTTTATTTGTTTCCGTTACTGATAGTGAATGAAGTAACCCATAATCTTATATTTAACTCAATTATGTTTGTCTTTTCCAATGTGAGATTATAACAAGAAGCCTTTTAACAATATTGTGTTGAAACATTTTTGGGAATTATCACAATTAACACTTGATAGTGGTTTATCTCAAACTTGAGATCAATCAATTTGTTTAGATATCGCAAGCCCGAGTTACACTTAATGTTTTCATTTTACTTTCTTAACCTATTATTGTTTCAAACGTAAATAATTAATGTAGTAACTCCACTAAAAACATGGTGAAATTCATGGACCATAGCATTATTATGCCAATATATATATATATATATATGCCTTAATTATGAGATATATTGGTTCACATTTTTGTAACATGAAACGAAGACAACCGATCGGAATAAGGTGAACTAGTGGTATTTTATTGTAAGTTATTCCCTCTAATTCTACAAAGTACCGGAATTTAACTCTCCACTTAATAGCAAAAAAAGCATTTAATTTGCATTTTCAACTAATAAAACTGATTTGTTGTCCATACCAAAAAAAAAAATCAAGAGAAGCACATACTCATACTACGATAAACGCATCTTGGAGGATGTGACTATTCGACTCAAAAAGAAGATGTACGTATGTTTAGAGGAATCACATTTTACATACACACCAAAAGTCAGAAGCCAAAGAAACATTAATTCTCTTTCAACTCTTGAACCCAAGTTTACGTCCAAGTGCATCCTTGATTTCTCCGCTCACAATTTTAGCACATTCTTTATTTAGTTCACTATAAATACAACAACTTTCATTCTTTTCTCAACACAACAAATCTAAGATCTTATATATGTATATTTTCCTTTTTTTTAATTAAAATACATTGTTAAATTCTATTACCACTTTACAATATTTTGACTAGATGTCTCCTAGAATTCTCCCGATCACTTCATTGGAAATCCGTTTTCATGGTTCCACTGAAGTGTTTGGGGGAACTCTGGGTGTCATTTAGTTATTTCAAACTACATCGGTAATGTCTATTGTTATGTTATGATACTAAGGACATCTTCACTGGAGAGCCATCATTACTGAACTTGTAAGTTTTACAAAATGTTTATATGATTAAAATAATATTAAATATATAATTGATGTGTCTTAATTATTAGAAAAGTGTGAAAATGAGATTTTTTGGTGATAAATAAGAACTATCCTCTCTTCCTCTCGCCTTCTCTCTCTCTCCTCCTCACTCTCTCTCTCTCTCTCTCTCTCTCTCTCTCTTTTTGTTTCTCTTTTCTTTTAATAAAATCTTTTTTATTCTAACTAGGATTAAATATTTATGAATCCACGTGCTGAAACACACAAGGATGAGAGTTATTCCATATACCGTGATAGAAAATCCGATTCTCTAAGACTAGGTAAACTTATATTTCATATCTAAATCTTAAAAGAAATATTTGCTTTTACGTAAATAATAAATATTTTTCTACAACTAAAAAACCAGTTTTTTGAATGAAAAATAAAAACTTATTTCTAATCCGAAACGTATGACATGTTTGTTACAAAATCATTGCAAATTCATTTGTAGTTACAAAATCGTTGCAAATTCATTGCTAAAACACAATGATTTTACAATGATTTAAAAATATGTTGCAATATCGTTGCAAATTCTTTGTAACTTTGTAATACTAAGTTTTTGTTACAAAATTTCGTTATAAACTATGTGTTTTTTTATAATGTTTAAATTATGTATATCTTGTGGACCCTACGTGCTTTTGCTATGTGGTTTAGTGTTTTTGCAGGCTCAAACTAAGACCATATAAAATTCACAAGTACTTATATCTTATAACTCTATGTTTAAGACCCATTTTCTTAAAAAAAAATAAACTTGCTAATTTTGGGCTTACCGTCCTTTTATTTTAATATCAGATATTTGGGCTTTTGTTCTGTGAGGCCCAGTTCATGGCCCATTGGTGTACACTAATGTCTTTTCTTCTGTGTCATTATCATTCAAGTTTTATTTTATCTTTTCACTAACGTTGTAATGTATTAGATAAAGATGGTAATGGTCGTTACTCGTTACCAATATTATACAAATTTATTTTGTCATCTATTTTATTTGATGTGAAAATATAGTGGAATCTATTAATTTAACAAGATGAGATTCTTTGCTATTAAATAATATCTATATTAACTAAAACAAATGAATTGTTAATTTTAAAAAAACTACTAAATTAGACATAATTAATTATAAGTTTATACAAAATTAATGACATATATAAAAAAGTAATAAATTTTTATAATTAAAAAATACATAACCTTTATGAAACTGTCATCTAAAAACATAGAGTTATAAGATATCTCAGTATTTTTATTCTATGATCAACAGATCAAAATTGATTAATTATTAAAAAAACAAAAATCACGTTCAGTAAAACATTATAAGAATCAAAGGATATATATGATCATAGCTGCAAAGCTCGTTTTTTTGGGTATGATGCCTTGTGAAACTTACAACGATCTTTTTACATATATATATATGTCTGTTCTTTTAGCCTAAACATTCATGAGTCTCGAAATTGATAATATAATTAATATTCACCCAATAATTTTTCCCTGAGGAAAATGGCTCACAAAATCAAACTTGAGTTCTCATGTTCAATATATATAATGTGTACACATAAAATAAAAATAGCATAAATGGAGGCGTTGACAAAATAAAAATAAAAATTAAATATGCAAAAAAGATTAAAAAACTGAAACAAGTATATAAAAGTATAAAGAAATGTGGCAACGTGAAATGGCAAGGAAGGATCGTTTGGTAAGAGACTTAAACAAATTCCAAAACATCGAACCACTACCCTTCATGTCATTGCTATTCACATGCTTCCCATCTCTTCTTTTTTCTTTTATTCCTCTTTTTTTATTTAAAAAACAAAATAATAATATTTTAATTTAT
>KE151669.1:17676-34870 GCA_000411095.1 Aethionema arabicum
TATGCTTTGTTTGGTGTTTTCTGGTGCTTTCATGACTTATAACTCTGTTTCAAAGCATTTGAACTTGATCTTTATTATTGTCTTCTAAAGCTTCCAAAATCCAATAAATTTCAAAAAAAATTACTTGTTTTCAAACCCATAGACATGCATACAATGATTTGGGGGATATATAATCAAATTCTCATGTGATTGCTAGTTTTTGAACCTTAGAAGTACATTCACTATAGTGTTTGATGGCCAGTTAGGATTGCATGAGCTGTTAGGGAACCAGTATCACTATGCTTAAGCATTTATGGGTTCATTGCTCATGCTAGTGTTTGTGAGATTTGAAAGCTATTCCCTAGATAATTTGAACTTAAACTGAATTTTTAATTATCTGAGTTACAAGTTTTGACAGCATCCATTGTTTTTCTTCTTAAAACCTTCATTTTCTTCATTTTTTTCCTTGAAATCCACCAATTTTAAATGAATCTCTTTGAGTGAGGCCTTCTTTAACAATGGTTCATAAGTAAAATCTCGAAAGTACTAGAGCGACAAGTTAAAATCTTCCTTTAGGATTGGTCTCATTGGCTAATCTAGGATGGGGTTTTGAGGTTTTAAAAGTTCTTTCAATTAAAGATTGTTTGAAGAGTCTCCAATAGATAAGGTTTAAGTTTGGGGGTATATTCAAGTGGAAAAGCCTTGCCTAAGTCCATAAGCTCTTTTGTTCTAATCACTCTATGTTTGATCTCTAGTAGAGAAGTTTGAAATGCTAAGAAGTTCTTAGTGGAAAAAAAGAAAGAAAGAAACCAAAAAGAAGAAAATAGAGTCCACAAAAGAAAGGATATCAAAGAATAAAGTTTCAAATGAAGTATGGATAAGCTTAGTAAGCTCAAAAGAGATATGAATTAAAGTGGTCCTCTAAAAGCATATAGGACTAAAAGAGTTATTAGAATGTTCATTTCAAAGGCAAAAAGGTTAGTGAAAAGGTTAAGAGAAATCACAAAGAGTTTATTAGGTTTAGTTTATGGTTTTAGAGATTGGTTTCCTTATGAAAACGGGTAGATTGGAAGAATAGACTTGTACAAGTCAGTTGCTCTTGTCTTTCAAACTCTTACCAAATGATTTCATTCCTTAGTTTTCATGAGAGTTAGCCAGTAAATTGTTTAAGTTTGAAAGCCCTCTTTCATCCTCCATCTTTGAGCCATTCTAACTCCTAACCAAATGCATGTTGTTGAATACTTTGTGCTGAGATTCACTTTTTCAATGAATGTAAAAGGGAATGGCTGATTTGATTGCAAACAGGATCATGATCAAAACCTCTAGTGGACTAGATGTTCAATGGAAAATAGATAGGTGCAATTCTTTGGTCAAATGGTATTCTTTTGCAGGTGTTTTCTTTATGGTCACTACAAGTATGATTCCTAGCTATGAGATCCCTCATTTCTACCTTTACAAACTCCTTGGCTATGCTTGTTGCTTGAGGACAAGTAAGAGTTAAGTTTAGGGAAATTGATATGGTATGTTTTAAGGCATTTTTCAATGATCTTTTCAAGGTGTTTTCGTTGTTTATGCTCGTCAATAGGTACACTTTTAGGTACATTACATGCACAGGAGAAGAATTGGAATGGATAAATGAAACACAAGTAAAAAGGGAAGAAAACAAGTGGAAAACAGACTTTAGACAGGGGGCCGATCGGACAGTTTGTTGAGTCCGGCCGGACCGAGGTTTAAGAAGCATGAAGACCTTCGTTTCAGAGTTTTCGTCAAGTCAAGTTTCCAGAATTCCAAAATCCGACTATATTCGTGTCCGGTCGGACCTAAGTCACACAAAAAATCGTCAATTATGTCGGAATCCTAATGTCCGACCGGACTATATATATGTTCGGTCGGACCTGAGCCCTATGTAAGCCAATTCGCCGGAAATTTGAAGTTTAACCGGACCACAATCCTGTCCGGTCGAACCCAGTGCCAAAAGAAGAAATCGCCGGAAATTGGAAGTCTGGTCGGACCATGCCTAAGTCCTACCGGGCGGGGCATCACGCGAAGAATCTCAAGCTCTAAACCCGGTCCGATCGGACGACCCTATGTCCGGTCGGACTCGAGTTTAATTTCAGCAAAAAATTAGTCTAAGCTCCTCGTTTTAAGGAGACTATAAATACTTTTTAGGGTTTATTTTTTAACATCATCTAATTTTCTCTAACTTTTCTTAACCTCCTTTCCGGAAACCTTTGAGCTTGAATGATCTATGGTGTTTTTGTGTTAATTCTTCAATAGTGAAGCATTTCTTATCTTCTCTCTTCTTTAATATCTCTTTCCTTACTTGATTATCATGATTTCTACTTTGATTTTCTGTTTTGCTTTCTTTGTTTTCATTTCAATGGTTGAGTAGATCCAAGTTGGATTATGGATGAAATTAGGGTGAAATAAGTTGGGTAATCTCAAACAGGTTAGATTCTTTGAATATCCTATCTCTAATGGTGATTTTAAACACTATATCTAGTTTGATCATCTAGATCTAGATCTTAAATGTTCATTGGTGCCAAAAGCTCAATGACCATAGGATATACATTAGAGAAGCAAATGTTTGGACCAATGGAACTTGAGTTTGAGCATTTGTGAACTTATCAAACCAATTCTTAAAGCATTCTAGTAAATCAAGACCAAATGCAACGTTAGAAGCTTGATTTGTATAGAATAGTGATTAGGTATCATGGAAGTGGACCAATCTAAGGTTATGTTTGAGTCTAGGATTTGATCTCTGCTAAGAACCTGAATAGGAGATTTTCCAACCCAATCCCCAAATTGAAATCCCTAATCTAACGCCTTTAGCATTCGTTTAATCCTTCGTTAAGTTTAGTTTCGTTTATCTAATCTCTCGTTACAATCAATTGAAAACCCAAAAATCTGTTTCGTTTAGCTGAAAGTTGCAATTCAAACACAATTAAGAACATTGGAAATTGTGGATTCGATCATATCTATACTATTGTGATTCACAATAGGATTCTTAGAACGATTGTAATTGAACTTGTCAAAAATCGTGTTTCAATCTCTCAATTGTTTATTTACCTAATTAACCCTATGTTTAATTTAAGTAAAAAAAAAATTGTGAATAATACCAATCATTTCCATCTTTTCATGGTATAGAGAAATCCAAAATAATCGATCAACAAAATCAGAATACTATTTTATTTATGAGAATCCATAAACTAATTTTCATAAATTAAACACAAACTATTAAATCAATATCTTGAAATGTTGGAGAAGACTATACATATAACAATTTAATCTTAACATTTTTTCTATATATAATTTATTCATGTAATATTTACTTAAAATGTCAATTAAACAAAACAAAATACTAAAAGAAAAAGGCGATCTATATAGATTAGAAAATATTATTGTTGCTTATAGATTTTTTTTAATTGAATTGAGCTATATACAATAATAAATTGGATCTTTTTTCGTTTAATTAATTATCGTATAAAAAACTCATTTAATTAATATCAGCGATTTCATTCTTCTAAAAGTGTGTAATGCTTTTTTTTATCGCCATAATCAAATTTATTATGAATCTTTTATCAATATAAATTTAGGTTTATTCAACTTATATTTTAATTTTAAAATTACTCAAATAATTCTATATTGAATATTGTTGATATTTCATTCTAAGAAACTTAATATATATATNTTTTAGAAAATATTATGCATAACCATAATGACTTAATTTATTTAAAATATTAAATTCATAAAAAAAGTACAAGACCTTTAAACCAATCTAAATAATCAAATTGTACATAAAATTATTATTATTTAGTACGCAATTTATGTTATCTATTAACTTTTATGTGATTATATATATTTGTATTTGAAAAAAATGTGAAATTTTTTTATAACTAAATATTATCTTAAATTTTCTCCGATAAACTTGTAATATTCATGTATTAACACCACAAATATATAATATAGAGTAAAATTAAGAATACTAAAAAATATGAGCATAACGCAGGTAGGTGAAATCCTAACTAACATTAAAATGTTTACTTTTACAACTCTTGCTTTCACTAACTAAATTGAGAAGTGTTCTAATTTTGTTTAACTTATTTGGTTTATTTTTTTTTATTTAGATATGACAACAATGTTGCAAAAAAATCAATATATTATAATATTAACAATGACTATATTTTTTATTTATAAGTTCAAAAAACTCAAAAAAAAATCAGAATAACTCTAAACCTTATCTCGGTCGGACTTCAAAATATATGCCAAAATAAAATGGATTAAACCAAACTAAACTCAAATATATCTGAATTTTGCAAATTTCAAGTCGGGCCGGATATATCCAATAATTTTGAGCTGGCCAAACCGGACCAGACTAAACCTTGATTTATTTCTGTAATTCCGGTCCATGGAAACAATCATTCTGCTATTCACATTGTCAATAATGTTGTATTTCCTAGAAGGAATAAGCATATTGAATTAGACTACTGCCACGTCATACAAGACAAAATACATTCAAATTTTGTCAAACTAATGCAGGTTTCTTCTCATCACCAAGTGGTTGAGCTTCTAACATAACCTCTAGCTTGTTATATGTTCCGGAAAGTCTTTCGGGTTGCTGGGTCAATGGGTTAACCCGGTCGGACTATGGGCCAATGGTACACGTTATTTTGCACTTGTTAATATTAATATTCATAAGAATTCAATTATATAACATAAATGACATCTAAAATTATTAAAACTAAACAACAATTACTTTAAAAAAATTATCAGTAAACGAAAATTATTTATCACAATTTAAAATAAAACATATACTATCATATATAAAAAAAATGTTGTATGTTTATTGTTTTATTTCATTAGATATTTAATTAATATTATTTTTCTTTTTTAATAAAAAAGTCATAATCATCAAATTTTTTCATTGAGAAGACAAAAAGTAAAAAGCAAAAGTTAAAAAAAAATACTCATTAATTAAATGTTGAAAGTAAAAGTGAAAACTCCATTTCCTCTATTTGTTAAAGCTTCAAACACGACGATAATTAAAAAAACCCAAAAACAAGAAAACGGCCACAGAAATTTAAAACTAAGAAATACCTAATTAGATATAGACTTACAGTAGCTTAAACCTGGCCGGTTTTTTCCGGTTTTTTATAACTGGGTTTTAAGTACTAACCCGGACCGGATTAGTTATCGGGTCGCGGATAAACCAGTTCGAACCGGCCGGTCCGGTCGGGGTTTCAAAACCTTGGTTTTTCTTTTGAGCTTTTGGCTAGTGACACATCATTTTCCCTCACAATAAAATAAATGTTTTTTTTAACATCAATTTGGGTCATAAGGCCAATTCAATAGACAAATTGCTACATAAATCGTAGCGTGGTAGGTTCGATTTCGAGTGCCTAAAATGTTAGAGAGAAACACTTTACCACTGAACTATCTTTTTTTTTAACATCATTTTATGTCACAAGCCCGATCCAATAGGTAAATTGTTGCACAACCCGCAACATGTGGTTATTGAACCCAGTACCTTGGAGAATCAGAAAGAAGCACCTAACCACTGCGCTACCTTGCTCCGGTTACCATTGGACTATCTTGCTCCATAAAATAATGTTGTTTTTGCTTTATCTTTTAGTATTTAAAGTAATACAAAGGGAATACGGTATTTAATCGTGAATTATATCGTTTTGGTGAAAAAAACTCTTTAAGTATCAAAATTATATTTTAACTATTCAATTTTGATAACTAAGATTTTTTTACTTTATCGGATTTTTTTTAATCAAAATTAAACTTTGTACATAAAAATAAATTATAATTTCAAAGTTTAACAAAAAATATAATCCAAATTTTAGTTAATTATAATATAATTTCAATTTTAAATTTGAGATTTCCATGTAAAAAATTAGTTATTAAAATTCATGATTTAAAAAATCCAATTTATCAAAGTTTAAAATTTAATAACTATTTTTGAGCGTTGAAGGTTTTTTTTTTCACAATGCGAAAATAGTTCACAATCTAAAAACTTCGTATAAACTCTTCGTTACCAATAAAACAATTATGTGCATTACAGGCTAATCACAAGCCTTCACACAAGTATCTATCTATATACATATATGCCCAAAAAATCAAACACAAACTAAGAATAATCACAAATCATTTCATCTAAAACTTCATCAAAAATAAGATATTCAATCTCAAGAGCCAACCATTCAGATTCACCTTCAAGATTCATCCATCCATCACTCTTTGTTAAATCTCTTCCAACAATGTCATCTAAAGAACGATCTTTATTCTCACCTCCTGAGCCAATAAGGGTCCATTGAACTCTTCCCCATATCTCATCAATAAACTGTTTACCTTTCGGAATTCGACAAATCCGGCGCCCAAAAGACCAGGTTTTAGGGAAGTAGATGTATGTTTCGGCGATTGAGTCGTTAACCAAATCAAAGAGAAGCTCTTTGTTAAGTGTTCCTTCTTGTATGGAACATAGATCGGATTGGTAGAACAACGATGGATTCAACGGCTGTTCCTCTGAGTACCATTTTTCTTCTTCGAGAAAGCCTGAGAGTTCTAGAACCTTCTTTACATAAGAGAAGTGGATATCTTTAGCAACTTCGTCTTCTTTAAGGTTGGAACTAGTGTGTTCTGCTGTGTCCTGGAAATCAAACGTGTTCTGCTTCTGGATTCCAGCAGAAAAATTGAGGTCATTGGTTTGACTGTTGTGGGAACTTGGACTTAAATCTGCGGAACAAGACATATAGGAAAGTCAGATTTGTGTATCTTTTCTTTGGGCTTGTTCATTGGTGTTAGCAACGGGAGACAACGACGAGCAGCACAATGTTGTTTGTATAGTTCTTGCTAGCGATGAGTGACGAATGACATGTTTCGGGGATAAGTTTCAGCGACCAACAATTTATTGTTTAATTTTGAATCGCCGAGACTAGTCACCAAAACTTGTCGTTGCACTAGCGATATGGAATCTAACATACTTAGCAACAAATCTCAACAATATGTTGCTAAACCAACAACGACAAAACAAACAAAGTTTTTCGTAGTTGTCGCTCGTTGCTGTCTCCAAGAGGAGCAAACAAACATAAATTGTCTCTCTGAAAGTGAGAGAGTTACGGAGAATGTAAAGCATAGAAACTTGGAAGCTAAGAAATATAAGACTAGAGATGTTTCCTTAAAGCGCTTACCTTCTGAGAGTAAAGTCTCTGTCTTTTGTGAAGTATCGTCTGAAGAATCAACAGAAGGAACTAAGCCTGGACCTTGTCGAACAATTTCTCTGGTTTTGCAGCCTGAGTTACTATCTCTTTGATACTCAGGGTTTCTCTCTTCTTGTTCTTCTTCATTCTCTAGTCTCAGAGGTTCGGGTGACAGCAAAGATGTGGCCATTGGGAGGCTACTTTCCTTTGTAAGGTATTTTCCACTATCACTCAATTCCAGTTTCTCCAGAAAACCGTTATCTCTCACAGTTCCCTTCTCAGATGCATGGTTAGTAATACCTTGATCTACAGATTTCCTAGTTTCCAGATTGGAAGTAGAGGTTTCTTGAGGAACCTCGTTCAGAAATGATCCAAGAACCTCAAGGCTAGATAATGATGAAATCCGTCTAAAGAATAACGGTATATTATCACTTGATTCACTCTTATTCTTTTCATATGAAAGTCTTAAGCTCCTTGAACCAAAATCAGGACCTCTTCTAAAACTCTGTTCCAGGAGTTGAGAATATCTGCCTACAGAATCAACAAGAGATCCTGTTAGTTTCACTTTCATAAGATCATCTTCATGAGAATCAGATGCCAACAACTTTTTCTTGTGCTTGCGGTCTTTAAGCGCTTTCTTGAGCAATTTCTTGATTTCTCTAAATCCATTCATCACAGCATGATTAAATCCATGATCATTAGAAGGAAAGATCGGTGGATGTTCCTGAGAATTTCCTGTACTGGCAAGTCTTGGAACATTCAATGTCAAAACCGGACTCTTTTCCTTTGGGACGTACCAATTCTCTTTCTGCTTATGTTCCATTCTAGTAGGCCTAAGAAACAGAGCACGTGAAGGACTTGCTAGAGGAAACGAACCAGACTTTGGCAAAGCTCTTGGATTCGACTTGATTTGAACTTGCTTCCCGAACTCTGAATCTGGATCTTTCATTATCTTGACAAACAGCTCCTCGTTTCTCAAGATTTCAAGGATATCAACGTACTCAGTAACTTGCTTTGTTGTCATCTTCTTCACCTTTGTTTGTCGTCTCTTTGAATTCTCTGAAACAGTAACCATCTCAGAATTTCCATTACCAAGAAATGGTTTCCGATCATCAGTTTCACGTACCAAGGAATGAGTTCTAGGTGTCCTCCAACCTATTATACATCAAATTCAGTGCCGGTTGTTGCTTCTTGTTTAATCTATGACTTTAGAAGCAAAGGGGACTTACAGATGGGACGGTTGTTAGATCTCCAATGGTGGAAGTCAAGCAAATGAAGCATTCCAGTAAACCACCCGAACTTATGGTTTCCATGTTGTGTACTCGAATTTTCGTGTTTCAAATGTTTCCCCATTTCACCAGAATCTGCACTAAATCAAATTTAAATTAGTTTTCTGAGAAACAAATCCTTTTTTTGGCAAACGGACATATCGTCGAACAGCTTGAAGGCAGGGTTTCTACAATGGCGAGTTATTTAAAAGAAATCAAAACTTCAGATCAGACTTCGTAGCTTCTCTGAAACCGCTAAATCCAAATCAAATCAAACGAAAAAAAAATTCAATTTCGATGATAAACTCAGAAAAAGGATCACCTGATAGAAGCTGATCTTATCAAGAAGAAGGAGACGCGAGAATTCAAGTGGATGATGAAGTGATTCAGCAGCCGATACAAAGCCTAACAAATCGACGCTTAACAGAGACAAGCACCTAAACTGAAGAAGAATTGATGAAAAGAAGAAGCAGATGACCTAAATAGACGATGAGAGCGAGGAAGACATTCGAGAAGAAGACTTTTAGTCGTCCTTTGTGGATCAACTTTACCCGCCAAATCGAGACTGGTCAACCTTACAAAATCCTCTAACGTCTGTTTCATTTATATATAATAATTAATTAATAACGCTGAGTCGCTTGACACTTCATTATTAAATTTAGTATTTATATTTTTCTCCACTTAACGTTATGCATTTAATTAAAAAAACACCTTTGATAGTATTAAATAATTTCAATGATAGTGTTTTGTTTTATTAGCATTTTATTTTTTTCGTTGAATTTTATTAGTATTGTTTTATTATTTTGTTACTATATATTTAATATTTCGTTGAAAATTACTCGTGGGATATACAACATAAATTTAATCAATTTTGCATTTTCTAATATTTAGTCATAATTATGTAGAAATATATATACAAAAATGGTTGATTATTAAATAACTAAATGGGTTTTTTTTTAATGAAAATTTATGAAGTATTAGTATATGTTCGTTGATAAAAAATATTCTTGTTTTTCTTTTCACCAACTGGGTTTAAGACATCAAACTTGACTAAGTCTGATATCTAACTAAATAAACAACTAAGAGAAACATTATTAAGGAATAACTCTATCAAAACATCAAAAAGTGTTGGGCAAGATAAGTTAAGTATGTTTGTGCCTTAATCCCTTCAATTAATTTTTTCAAACCAAAATAATTTGAGACATTTCTTCAACAATTTAGTACTAATAACAAACCAAAATTGGTTTCTTAAAAATCTTTGAGACATTAACCAAATTTCATTCCAACCATATATCAATGGTTTTGGGAGAAACTATTCATTTGCACGGATACGTAAAATAAAAGATAAGTGTAAATTTACTCAGATGAACTAAAAATAATGAAAACCGGTTACAATCAAGAAAGTAAATAGGGTCTTATTCGTTTATTTGAGTCTCGGTGAATTTAGCGACGTATTACAACGACGAACACCAAGTAATGTTGTTCGATTAGTTGTTATCGGTAACAAACGATGAGCGATAACGACAAAATGTGTTTGTTTAGTTGTTGCTTGTTTTGTAGTTTTTTTTTTTTAGATCTTTAGATTTGAATGAGACAATCTTCTCTACCTCTAAATCTATGTAGAAGGAAAATCTTTAACCAAGTAATAACATGAAGGAAGGATAGAAAAATCATATGTATTCATGATTCTATTGATTTTTTTAAAATTTCTCTATTTTTTGTTATATTACTTAATATTCCATAAGTGTAGGAAATTTAAACATTTATATATTTATCCTGGAGAAAAAATATATTTATCTATAACAAGTTAAATGAATTATTTCTAACTTATTAGGTTACCCACATAAATATCAACATCATCATTTACATAACTAAACACAATAAGACCATACTAAGTTTGAATATCATATCTTTGTTTCTATGTGAACTTACTTAATTATGCATTAATCGAATTCTTTTTGAAGTTGGTAATTAAGAGATGTCGTAAAGTAAATTAAAGTTTCGTGATATGAAAAAATGATTTATTTTCAAAAAATTATTCATTTTTAAAAAATTATGGGTTTTTTAATGCAAATTTAAAAGTTTAGAAATATTAAAATTTATTTTAAAAAATACGATAGAATAACTAAATAGTGAAAACGAATGATCTTTTCTAAGGTTTTGCCTCGTGATTAATAATACTTTACTTTTTCTAAGGTTTTGCCTTAGCAGTTTTTAAAACTTTTACTATATTAATTATTATATGTGTGATTTTATTATTCGTGATGTTATTACCTACAATATGTATATTTGTGAAATAAACAAAAACACTATTTTATATGTATAGTGGTTTAAGAGGTAGATTTATTTTGCTTCGAAAAATAATTTATCCTCTTTTTTTCATTATTTTATCTCACCTAGTTAATTGAATATTTCTCTCACTGTTTAATCTTGTTTGCCGCCTAAAAAAATTTATCAATATTTTTTGTTTAGACAAAATTATTTTTTGCGATACCATCTAGTTTTTCCTAATTTTTTCAATATATTTTGTTATTTACTTTAAGTCTTTTTTGAGAGGCTGAAATATTTAATGTGGCTTTTTCAATATGCTTAGTATGATGATATATTCTTTTGAATTTGAATGTTTTGTTCTTAGATTTATGTATTAAAAATTGTAAATTTATAACTAAATTACTAATAATTATTACATGGTAAATTTTTTTTAATAATGAACATATATAATGAGAATGTTACATTTAACATTGTAATAGGTTCGTAATGGATGTTACCTCTACACTGTCCATGAAAACCGAAACCGATAAACTGAACTGAATCAAACCGACAAAAAAAGGTTTGGTTCGGTTCTGATGAAAAATATCTATTAGATCCTAAATTTGGGGTCCATGGATATCGGCAGGGCCGGCTCAGGAGGGGGGACAAGCGGTACGACCGCCCAGGGCCCATCCAAAATAGAGGCTCATAATTTTCTTTTACATATTTTAGTTGTTAAAAAAAAATTTAACTTACCGGAAAGAAGAAAAAAAATAGTTTCAGCCAATTCTTTTTGTTACTTTTTTTTTTATAAGGGTTCTATGACTTTTGAAAAAAAAGTGAATAACTAAGAAAATATTTTGCTCATGAGATTCATAACCGAAAAAATGGAAAAAAAAATGTTTTTTTGTTTCGGAGGGCCCATGACGAAAAAAAAATTTAATTTGAAGAGGCCCATTAATAAAAAAAAAAATTTCGCCCAAGGGCCTACATTATACATGAGCCGGCACTGGATATCAGGTAATAAAACCGGACCCGAATCGATATCTATTAGATATCTAAAAGTAACCATAATTTCTTTTTTTGGGTACTTTTAGGTTTTTTAGCGTTTTATTTTTTTAGTACTTTTCAGGTAATTTTTGGAGTTTTGAATATTTTTTGGATCTTCTTATCAAGTAAGCGACACAAAAACCAAAACCGGAACGAAACCGAAATCTTACAAAACTGAACATATCCTATACTCGTGAAACCGAATAGCCGAAAGTTTTAAACTGAAACCGAACGGGTATCCGAATGTCCATCTCTACTCTACACCATAAAATTTCACTACCGACAATATTTGTAGAATTTTTATGGCCGTGAACAAATATTTTGGAAAATATGGATCACAAATAACCAAAAAAAACTTTTTTATATCTTATTTTTGCAATGAATTTATTCTATAATTTACATGTAATACATTTTTTTTATATATAATAAGTAAAATAACTTATTTGTGGTTTCATAGAGCATCTACGTATGCATCCATTAAGTAAATCAAAGTCTCACATGTCCGCTTTATTTTCAAATATCGAAGAAGCATAAATATATTAAGAACCCTTTGAAGTAGTACGAGATTTACGGATTATTTGAATTTTTTGTGTGAACGATAAGTTTGCGGATCCAATTTGATTCCATTAATAACTTTTTTTTAATCTATTTAAAATATAAATTGGATATTAATGTATTGATTATCGATTACATTAGTTGTTTTACCTTGGCGTGAAAAAAGAGCCGTTTGTTAGATTGACCCGACCCGGGTATAATTTAGATGGGCCTATTTTATTGGGCCTGCATTAATATATCTACCTTTTCTTAAGCCTTGTTGTTGTTGCGCGGGTTACTAAGTTAGTGATAAAAAATGCGGGAAACAACGGCTAGATTGATTTCGCTAATAAAAACCCTTTCTTGTGTTGTCTTCATCCTCAGCCGAATCTCAGTAGCGCCAAATTTTCTCTCTCTCTCTCTCTACCTTGAACACTCCATTGAAGATGAGTGAATCTGGAGCTTCTCAATCCATTCCGTTCAAATCAAAGAAACGGCTGATGGATTCCCCTTGTGAGAAACCGCTGTCTGGAAACCCTAATTTGACATCCTTGGCTTCGTCAACGCCGGAGAAGCCTCCGGAGAACATGCTCAGACGGTCAAGAAACCGAGGGGTTGCTCTTTCCGTGAAAGAGATTCGACAAGCGGCGGTGTCACGTCGCAGATCTGAGGATCCGACGGTCCAGATCTCGTCCGCCAAGAACAAACTCATGTTTTCGCCCTCTAAGTCTTCCTCTTCGCCCTGCAAGAGGAAAAACCATACAAAGAGTGCCGAGAAGAACAAGTTGCCTGAGAAGTAAGAATTTATTAGGGTTTTGCTTTTCGATTTCCCCCTCTTTTTTCCCGCGAATGTATGGATTTACTGATTCGATTTCGATTTCTACAGGTACGCGATTCTGGGTAAATTCTATGAAGCATTGGATAATGCGATCCGATTATCCAAATTAAAGGGTTCTAGACCGACTTTTATCAACATTTCTGCAAAGATCGAGTACTTAACCGAAAGGTATTCATCAAATTTCCGCCTAAATCTGCTTCCCATCTCTCACAAATCTTCGATCCGTAAGAAATATCGTCGAATCTTATTTAAATAGCCTTTTCACTTGATCTATTGCCCTATTTCGTTGGAGATCTGAATAATGCCATCGCCTATCGCAATAGAATGAATTAGATCAGATTCTTGCAAATACAGTAGATCCTCTTGTGTAGTTCTAAGCAGGATTCGATTAATTTTTCAGGAGATTTGGTTATAATCACTTAGCTCAACTAAAGCATATAATGACAGAAGCAATCGAGATTAAGAGAGTATTAGTGTTTGATGAGAAAACTAGCTGTATGAAACCAGATCTTCACGTTACCTTAAACGCGGATGCAGTAGAATACGACGAGAAATCAAAATCAGAAAGTAAAAACATTGCTCTTCGTAAAGTCTTCTGGTCAAGACTTGGAGATTTCGTTAAAACTCATCCTCAGGTATGGATTCTATCTTTATGACTTAAAGATCTTAAATCATTGGATACATTTATTAAGCTCTAATGGCGATTTATCTAAATTAGGATGATGATATTCCAGAAGAACCTCTTCCTGAACCATTCAACAGAAAGACAGCACTCGATAGTTCAAATGTTGATTCTTCTTCTTCTCGAGTTAAACAAGATTCATCAGAGATTAATGTTGCTTCAACTCTTGTGAAATCAACGATTACTACTTCTGCTTCAACACATGTAGTGTCTATACCAGCTAAATTTGACTCTGCACCAGCTAAAATCGGTTCAACTCCCGTGAAATCAATGGTTACTACTTCTGCTTCAACACCTATAGTGTCTACACCAGCTAAATTTGACTCTCTACCGGCTAAAATCGCTTCAACTCCGCCTGAACTTGCTTTAACTCCTTCCCGTTCGATCAGTACTTCATTGGTCAGTGGCTATAAAAGAGTAGACGATGTAGAAACTACTGATCCACCATTAAAGCTAGCAAGACGATCAGCTACAAGATCTTTGAACTTTGATCTCTTTGCAGAAGAAGATAAAACTGATGATTTGTCAATTACTGAATCCATAAAACAAGTAGCAGAAGAAGAAATGTCTAGCGATGATGAAATTCTTAGCATTTTGCCGAGTTCATTGCTTCTATCGGTAAATCATCTCAAGTTTTCATGATTGATTACTGTTTTCATCAGTTCTTGAATGGGTTTTGCTTACAGAGTATTATGCTCTTCCCTTTTACAGATTAAAGAACAAGAAAGACAAGCAATGGAAGATCAAAACCCAGCAATTTCAGAAGCGAAAAGACGACGAAAGATGATTGCTTGCTTACCAAAGCTTTTTAACGTTATCCATTACTTAATTCAATCAATAAGGCGTTGGGTAATCACAAAAGAGGAACTTGTACACAAAATCATCTCTGGTCATTCTGATATTACCGACAAAAGTGAGTCACTTTACACAAAACACAACTTTATAAGCTAAACCCATCTCATAAATTCTTTCAATTTTTGCAGAAGAAGTTGAAGAACAACTTAAGCTAATGCAAGAAATCATTCCTGAATATATGTCAGAGAAAAAATCAATCACTGGAGATTTGTTAGTTTGGTGAGTTCTTAAACTTAAAACAAAATCTGGATTTTTTAAAAGTATTTTTACTTATTTAGATTTCTTGAATTCTGCAGTATAAACAAATTGGCGTATCCTGAAACCATTAGGTTACGGTTAGAAGAAGAAAGAAAACGTGGAATGACTTTGGTTTCTTAGGAACTAGATTACGGTTTTGTTCATGTGATGGGCAGTGAACTGAGAAGTAAATGTATATCTTATATCTATTAAAGTTATTAGCCTAAAGTCTGGATTTAGATCTTACATCTTAGAATGAATAACTCTATCTTTGTTTTTTTTGTGTTTTTGTTTTAAGTTTAGTTGGTTGATGTAGCTGTTAAAAAGGTTTAATGAAGAGATTACTATATTTTTGTTTTGTTTTGGTAACAATGAAGAGATTATTATCTGTTAAATTTGGTATAAAGAAATATTATTTTAGACTACGAGTATTGCTTAGTCTAAGATCTAATTTAGAAAAAGATTTAAATATTTCATGGTTTGCTTAACTTTGTTAAAATTTCTGTATATTTTTTTTCTAAATATGTGTATATTTATTTTGAAGAGATTGTATTTTTAAATATATTTTAAATTGGGAACAAAAATTTTTTCCCCGAAAATACTTAAATTAAAATTAAACTTAACGGGAGTTTAGCAGGCCCAAGTTTAGCTTTTCAACCGGCAAAATAGAAATTAAAAGAAAAGGAGGAAAGAGAGATAAAAATATCTCCAACCGTTAAAGATGTTTATTGTATAATTTTATATAAAAATTAAAAATTAGGAAATAAGTAATAGAAAAAGTTAGAGAGAGATAGAGAGGAAGAGAGAAAAAGCAAGGTGCTTAGAGCATCCTCATTGCAGATCCACACAAAAAAAAACTTAAATTGAGAAGAGAGAGAAAGAAGATGAGAGAGAAAGAAATAAAAAAGAAAAGGACTGATCTTATTTTTGTTAGAAAAATCCTCAATAGGATTTGTTTTTACTTTTTAGCCAAAAAAACATCAATACACCGATATAATATTTTTTCAAAAGACCCATTTAGGTCTGCATTAAAGATGACCTTAGTCGAAAGTTTTTACAATCCTCCTAAACATTTTTATTTAATTTTTGTTTAACTTTTTGTTAAAATTCCTCCTAAACTCTGCTGTTAGAGGTACACTAAGGGAACAAATTAGAAAAATAATTCTAGTTATATATTATTTTTATAACTAACAAAATAGATAAAACTAAATACAAATAAAAATGATTCGTCAACAAATTTCATAACTACCGAAAACAACGTGGATGTTTTTCATGCATCGATGATCATTACTTTACATAAAAAAAATATGTAAAATTTAATTTATTATGAAATTTATAGTTAAATATTTTATTTAATCTATTTATGTGTTCATATAACAAGATGAGATTAACAAAAATGATGAAAAATATTAGAAAATTGTAAAAGATAGACAAAGTTTGAGTCTACTTTTGTTTTATATACACAAAAAATAAGTTTTTGTTTAATACTCATTTCATTCTTTTAAAATACTAAAATACTTTATTCTTTTTTTTTCTTCTATATTTTTTTTCTCTTTCTTTCTCTCTTACGTTCTCTGGCATCTTTCCTCTCTCTTTTTCTCTCACGTTCTCTCTCATCTCTCTTTCTCTCATACATTTTTTTTCTCTCTTTTTCTTTTTTTTTTCTCTCTCTCTCTCTTTGTCACATACACAAATTTTTTTGCTCATCTGTTTCTTTAGATATTGTTGATTATTAAGATTACAAGACTACATAAAATATCATATAAATGTCATTATAACACCCTTTATCGGTCTAATTGCATAGTTTAACCTACTGTAATATGCATGAAAATCATTTTTTCATGGTTATATACTGTTATGAATGTCTTTATAAGATCTTATATTGGTCTAATTGCATTTGTTAACCCATTGTAATGTGAATTAAAAAAATTTTGTCGAAGTTATGGACAGTTATAAGTGACTTTATAACACTTTATAACACATTAATTCCATATATTAACCCATTGTAATATGCAGTAAAAGTAATTTTCGAAGTTATATACTATTATAAGTGTCTTTATAACATTTAATAACGCAATTATTGCATATGTTAATCCACTGTAATATGCATTAAAAACAATTTTTTGAAATTATATACGATTATAAGTAACTTTATAACACCGTATAACACATTAATTACATATATTAACCCACTATAATATGCACTAAAAGTAATTTTTTGAAGTTATATACTACTAGGTATTGTACCCGTGCGTTGCCGCACGGGTTTAAGTTTTTATAAAAAATATGAAGAATTGAG
>KE151669.1:53735-79270 GCA_000411095.1 Aethionema arabicum
CTACATGGTCTACATTGTCTACATGGACATGTAGACCATATCCCTGTACGCGATTTCACAGACGAACCCTAATCTACAATCAAGAAATTCACACAACACCTTCAGATCTCACCTACAGATCTGACCTATAGATGTTCGTTACACCCTAAGAAGCTTATTTTAGCACGAAACCAACGTATTCTTTCACAAATCAAGAATATTTTCCACAAAATCAACAACTCCTACAAAATTTTTATAACTTATAAATTAAAGACAAACTTACACGAACCCAAGAAGAGAACGAAGATGATATCTTCAAAGTCTGATTTTTGTCGCCTAAAAGTGAGATTCTCTCGCCGAAGAAAAAACCCAAGTTTTTATCTTCAAGATGAAGAAGATGAAGAAAGAAAAAGATGAAGAAGGAAGAAGAAGAAAGAAGGGCAATTGGATAAATGAGTAATGAGATTTAAAATAAAGAAAAATTAAAAAAAAAGGTTTCATTAATGACATTTTGTAGATAATGAGAAGTTTGATGGTAGTGTTGTAAGTGGGTGATAGAATGGGAATAAAAAAATACGGGGTGATAGAATATGTATTATGGGCAAAATATAGGTTATATAGAGCATTCTCCCTAATTTTAAAATCATATATTAGCATTTAAATACTAAAGATTCACTAAAATCAATCACAAGGTTTTATAAAAAGAAGACAATCATAAAACTCAATAAAAAGAATACAAATATTAATACGGTAAACGACGCCATTTAGCAATATCAATTGTGATGGTATCAAGCCAGTGCGTTATACATAAAATTGTGCAATACTATTGTTGTTGTTTAAACCTTGATCCACTTATCATTGTTGATTATAACTAAGTTTTTTATTGATAAGTATTCGTATAAGTTATTAATATTACTAATATTGATTAAGTCATTTACTCATAAACGGTTACAATCGTTTGTTAAGAGCCACGTCTTACTAGTCTATGGGGGTGATTGCTAAGGTTGTAGTTGTACTTTTAAAATTTTGGTTGTAAGAGTATTGATTTTTATTGTAATAAATGTGACTTTCAATATCCGTAAAAGTGTGATACCACCAAAACGGTAAGTTTCAGATTTTTAATAAAAATGAAATAAAATTTAAAAAAAATTTCATAGGTATTAGAAGAATTTGGTGAAAACCGGAGTTAACCGGTTCCGGATTAGGTTCTGTTATTGGTTAAACCAATAATGGATTCAAAACAGAATTGCTCTGTTTTGCTCAACGTTATAAAGGTTTGGAGATGAGAGAGATGAGTTCAGTTCGTGATTTCTTCTGCAGATTTCTTTCTTCTTGAATCTGTAGCTCAACTTCTTCTTCTTCCTCCTTGTATTCTTTTCTCAAATCTTGTAATATGGTATCAGAGCAGAGGATGCATAACTTCCTCTTCTCCTTCAATTCCGCTTGATCCTTCTCAAGTCTTGCTTCAATGGTGACTACACGGCGAGCACTTCGCAAAGTCGCAGTCGCCAAGCCGACGAAATATCGAACTCCGACGATCGCCGATGGTACTGGTTCCTCCGGCTTCAATCACGGCGGAAATTCGACTCCAATCACAACTTCTGGTCCTGAAGTTCCATCGGTATTCTCTTTCCCGAATATAACTGATAATGCTCATTCTCCATACTTCTTGCACAGTGGAGACAATCCTCGAGTAAGTATCATCTCAACGGTTTTTGATGGAACCAATTATGGTGTCTGGCACGCAGCTATGACTACGAGTCTTGAAGCCAAGAACAAACTGGCATTCGTAGATGGCTCTCTTCCCAGACCAAATCCACAGCATCCAATGTACTCTTCTTGGTGTCAATGCAATAGTATGATCAAGGCTTGGTTACATAATGTTGTTTCACCTCAGATTTACAACACCATTGTCTATGTTAAAGATGCTGCAGCGATTTGGAAGGACTTGAGAACTCGATTTCATGTGGTTAATCTACCTCGTACGTTTCAGTTACTGCAGCAGATTCATGATCTCAAACAAGGATCTATGGATTTAACTACATACTACACTACACTTCGAACTTTATGGGATCAGCTAGAGAACAATGAAGATTGTGGGCTCTGTTCTTGCTGTTCTTGTGGTAAAGTTGAAGCATTCAAAGGTAAAGAGACACATGTCAAGATGTTCAAGTTTCTTGTAGGACTTAATGATTCTTTCTCGGTCATAAGAAGCCAGATCATAATGATGAAGNCAAACTGGCATTCGTAGATGGCTCTCTTCCCAGACCAAATCCACAGCATCCAATGTACTCTTCTTGGTGTCAATGCAATAGTATGATCAAGGCTTGGTTACATAATGTTGTTTCACCTCAGATTTACAACACCATTGTCTATGTTAAAGATGCTGCAGCGATTTGGAAGGACTTGAGAACTCGATTTCATGTGGTTAATCTACCTCGTACGTTTCAGTTACTGCAGCAGATTCATGATCTCAAACAAGGATCTATGGATTTAACTACATACTACACTACACTTCGAACTTTATGGGATCAGCTAGAGAACAATGAAGATTGTGGGCTCTGTTCTTGCTGTTCTTGTGGTAAAGTTGAAGCATTCAAAGGTAAAGAGACACATGTCAAGATGTTCAAGTTTCTTGTAGGACTTAATGATTCTTTCTCGGTCATAAGAAGCCAGATCATAATGATGAAGTCTGTTCCTACTCTATCAGAGATCTACAACATTCTTGATCAAGATATGAGTCAGAGATTAATAACTTCATCACAGGTGAATCACCCTACATCCACATTCCATGTCTCTGAAGTACCAGATTCCTCTGTGATTGCACAGACCAGTCATCAGGGCACTCGAA
Source organism: Aethionema arabicum (assembly GCA_000411095.1). Classification (NCBI taxonomy): domain Eukaryota; kingdom Viridiplantae; phylum Streptophyta; class Magnoliopsida; order Brassicales; family Brassicaceae; genus Aethionema; species Aethionema arabicum. Next base: position 56,566 of record KE151669.1, read on the forward strand.
AACCTCATCCTACATGTACTCACTGTGGTAAATTGGGCCATGTAGCTGACAAATGCTATGCTTTACATGGGTATCCTCTTGGATGGCAGCCAAAAGGCAAGAATCACAACAAGTCTTCAGAACCAGTCACTGCTCAGATCTCTGCTCCAACTCAAGGACCAGTTTTTAAGCCAGAACAACTTTCCAAATCCCAAATGGAGGACGTCGTTGCTTACTTTGGTTCCCACTTTCCAGGAGTTCAGAGTCATCCACTGATCAGTTCTGTTGACATCAACAATGGTACACAATTTCTTTCTTCTATGTCTTGTTTTGCTGGTACACTTACTGAAGAAGTCAGCATCAAGTCAGTCTTGGATCATAGATAGTGGTGCTACTCACCATGTGTCATATGATAGGTCTATGTTCACTGATCTGGTTCTTAAACATAACTCCTATGTCACTCTACCAACTGGAAATATGATTAAGATCCTTGGAAGTGGTTCAATTCCTCTAACTGCAGAGATAGTTCTGCATAATGTTCTGTATATACCTGAATTCAGAATGAATTTACTTAGTGTCAGTAAATTAACTCAGAATTTAGATGTCAAGATGATTTTTGATTCAGACTACTGCACTATTCAGGGGCATACCAAGGAGCTGATGACTGGCAAGGGTAAAAGAGATGGGAATTTGTACATAATGGAGATGGAACGGAGTCAAACTCTATCACCAGATTCTCCTAAAATCAATATCACCATAGATTCAAAAACTTGGCATAATCGTCTAGGCCACCCTTCTATATCAAGAATGCAGTTGATTTCTGATGTACTAGGCTTATCAAAACTGAGAAATAATGAAGATTGCCTATATTGTGACGTCTGTCCTCTTGCAAAGCAAAAGCATCTCCCATTTTCATCTCAGAATAATGTATCTCAGTCTGTATTTGATCTGCTGCATATTGATACATCGGGTTCGTTTTCAGTTCAAACTTCTGAAGGTCACAGATACTTCTTAACAATAGTTGATGATAAATCTAGAGCCACGTGGATTTACTTGCTTAAGAACAAGAATGATGTTTTGCAAATCTTTCCCCAGTTTATAGAGAACATTGAGACACAATTTGGCACCAAGGTTAAGAGTGTTCGTTCTGACAATGCACCAGAACTCAGCTTCACCAAACTGTTCTCTGAAAAGGGAATTACAGCCTATCATTCTTGTCCAGAGACCCCACAACAAAATTCTGTAGTAGAGAGAAAACACCAGCATATTCTGAATGTTGCAAGAGCACTTATGTTCCAAGCTAACATTTCTTTGATTCTTTGGGGAGACTGTGTCATGACTGCAGTATTTCTAATCAACAGATTACCAGCTCCTCTTCTGTCAAATAATAGTCCTTTTGAAATGTTGTGGAATAAACAACCAGACTACACACTTCTGAAAGTATTTGGTTGTCTTTGCTTCTCCTCCACATCTCCACAAGGGAGACACAAGTTTGATCCTAGAGCTAGAAAGTGTGTCTTTTTGGGTTATCCAGCAGGTTTTAAAGGATACAAGATCATGGACATTGAAACTGGTCAAATCTCCATTTCAAGGAACGCTGTATTTCATGAGGATATCTTCCCTTTTACCTCAGCTGCACCAAAAGACTCCATCTCTGATCAGTCCAGAACTTCTACTTCGACTGATCCCAGCTCCAGTCACAATTCTGCACCTTCCATCATCAAAAGGACATCCAGACCTCCTGCTCATTTGATGGACTAATACTGTGATAGCTCCTCTAACAGTGTGACTTATCCTATGTCTAAAGTCATCTCTTACTCCAGATTATCTGGTTCTTACAAGAACTTTATCTGCAATCTAAACAAATACCCTGAACCTAGTTCCTTCACCAAGGCTAAAATGCTTCCTGAATGGTGTACTGCAATGCAATCAGAATTGCAGGCTCTTGAGGCTAACGGTACATGGAGTGTTTGCTCTCTTCCTGAAAATAAAAAGGCAGTAGGCTGTAGATGGGTGTACAAGGTGAAGCTTCACTCTGATGGAAGTCTTGAGAGATACAAAGCCAGACTCGTGGCCAAAGGCTACACTCAGCTGGAAGGAATTGATTACAATGACACCTTTTCACCTGTAGCTAAAATGACAACAGTCAAAGCTATTTTGGCAGTTGCTACAACAAAGAACTGGAGTCTAACTGAGCTTGATATTTCTAATGCTTTATTAAATGGTGATTTGCAGGAGGAAATCTATATGCAATTACCACCTGGATATGTACCAGCTAAGGGGGAACTTCCTGCAAATGCTGTATGTCGTCTGCATAAATCTCTCTATGGACTCAAACAAGCTTCAAGGCAATGGTTTTTAAAATTCAGCCATACACTGATACAGCTTGGTTTTCAAAAGTCAGCAACTGATCATACATTGTTCATTAAGAAAGAAGCATCTACATCTATGTTCTTGGGAGTGTTAGTCTATGTGGATGATATCATCATAATTAGCAACAATAAGGAAGCAGTTGTTGGTTTAAAGGAAGCACTTCAGAAGACTTTTAAACTCAGGGATTTAGGCGACTTAAAGTACTTTTTGGGGCTTGAAATTGCAAGGTCTTCAGCAGGCATTACGATCAATCAAAGGAAGTATGCTTTGGAATTACTGGATGAATGTAATATGCTTGGATGCCGTTCAAGTTCCATTCCAATGGATCCTAATCTCAAGTTAAGTCAAGATTCAGAAACAGATCTGTTAACAGATCCAGAGAGCTATAGAAGACTGGCTGGGAAACTTATGTATCTCGCCATAACCAGACCAGATTTAACGTTTGCAGTACACAAGCTATGTCAATTTACATCTAAACCAAGACAAGCTCATTATCAAGCAGCACAGAAGGTTCTTCAGTATCTTAAAGGAACAGTTGGACAAGGACTATTCTATTCATCAAAATCAGATTTAAAATTACAAGGATTTGCAGATGCAGATTGGGCATCATGTGTTGATTCTAGAAGATCTACAACTGGTTTTGCTATGTTCATAGGTGAATCTCTTGTCTCCTGGAAATCCAAGAAGCAGCAGACCGTCTCAAAGTCTTCAGCTGAATCCGAGTACAGAGCTTTAGCATCATCAGTTTGTGAAGTAACATGGCTCAAGAACATGCTTGAAGAACTTGGTGTGCAGCAACATCTCCCTATCAACCTTTACTGTGATTCAACGGCAACAATCTATATCTCCACAAATCCAGTTTTCCATGAAAGGACAAAACATATAGAAATTGACTGCCACCTTGTGAGAGAAAAGATTGAAAATGGACTCATCAAGCTTCTACACATAAAAACAGAGCATCAAGTTGCTGATGTCTTCACCAAAGCTTTGTTTCCAACTCAACATCAAGCCCTGAATTCTAAAATGGGGTTAATCAACATCTATGCATCACGAACTGAGGGGGAATATTAGAAGAATTTGGTGAAAACCGGAGTTAACCGGTTCCGGATTAGGTTCTGTTATTGGTTAAACCAATAACGGATTCAAAACAGAATTGCTCTGTTTTGCTCAACGTTATAAAGGTTTGGAGATGAGAGAGATGAGTTCAGTTCGTGATTTCTTCTGCAGATTTCTTTCTTCTTGAATCTGAAGCTCAACTTCTTCTTCTTCCTCCTTGTATTCTTTTCTCAAATCTTGTAATANTAAACCAATAACGGATTCAAAACAGAATTGCTCTGTTTTGCTCAACGTTATAAAGGTTTGGAGATGAGAGAGATGAGTTCAGTTCGTGATTTCTTCTGCAGATTTCTTTCTTCTTGAATCTGAAGCTCAACTTCTTCTTCTTCCTCCTTGTATTCTTTTCTCAAATCTTGTAATAATAGGATTTAATTTTAAATAATGGAATATATTTTTAATATTTTGAATTTTAAAATTTTGGTTTCAAGTTAAAAATTTAATTTGAAAAATAAGTAAAAATTTAATTTGGGTCCTTATAAAAATACAACTTAAAAATATATATTAAAAAAATATATATAACATGATTGATAGATTATATATTCTGGAAATTGTTTTAAAAAAACAACACTAAAATGAAAAATATTATGTTAAAAAAAATTAAATAGTATTTAAAGTAACAATTTTGTTACTTTTTTTAAATCAAAGAACATTTTACATATTTGCTACTATCATGGCCATGGCTGGTAAACCACATATATTCACCAAAGTGTGATTCGTGATTTTTTTTACTTTGGTGGTTATAACCCTCCAAACATCTCCACAACATCAATACTAATCACCCCTATAAGTCGTCTCTCTTGCTACACTATTTAACACATTTGACTTTGTGATGTAAACACACAAATAATAATAATAATGAGTTGGGTTTTAGTTTACTTTGTTTTTCTAGTCAATAAGACAAGTTAATTGTGTGTATTCTTTAGAGAAGAACATGTTGCTTGTAACATGGTATTAGAGTCCTACTGATTCGATGGCCTAATTCAAGACATAGATATGGAGCCGATAACACATTAAGTAATTCCAATATTTAATGGAGAAGGATATAATATTTGGAAGATCAAAATGAACAATCCTAAAGGCGAGAAAGATCTGGAATATGGTGATTCAAGGCTAAAGTAATGATGAGAGGATTTTTGTGTCCTCGGTCAAGATAAATTAACTTCGACTACCTATCAACAGGGTTGTTGTAGTATAGTTAACGGTTGACCCCAGGAGACTCTAGTGCTACGCTGTAGGTATTTAAGATTCAAATAAAGCTAAGACAAAATATAATTTGGGATTAAATTATCGACCTAATGCCACTAGTCGATTAAATTAAAAGCAATAAATGTAAAGAGCAATGAAAGCAATACTAATGAAAGTAAGTAAATTAAACGATGTAAACAATAATAAAGAAAAGGTGTTAGATCTAGGGGAATATAAGGATTGTTAATCTATAGTTAGATCACTTCTTCAAATTTAATTGCAAACTAATTTCTTTGACTCAAACATAAACAAAAACCGACCCACTCGCGTGCAAAATAACAGTCTCTAATCCTACCTAGATACTGAAACTCTCGTTTAGACCTAGAAATGCTAGCATGCATTAGGAATAAATAACCTAGAAATTTTCCTAGCATCAACTCTTGTTGACTACGGATAGTTTGCTCATCTAGTCAAGTTATCTATAAGATTTTGTCCGATAAATTAACCTAGGATCATGATACTAAATGGTCAACCAAGTTCAAGCATTAGAATCAACATAGATGAAAGAACAATCGATTTCAATCCTATTTTTGTCTAACCATTAGATTGAAAACCTTAGAAATCCCTAAACCTAACTACCTAACTACTCAAACATTACAAAAGTAAATAAAATCATAAAAGAAAAAGAAGGTATGATTAGACTTGAAATGGTATGAAAATAAACTAAAATTAAACTAGAATAAGAGTTAAGAAATTCTTCTCTATAAAATGTAGAAAATGAAGAACAAAGAGTAGCTCTAGGGTTGTCAATCATTTTGCCCTCTTGAAAGAAAACTAAGAAAACTCTTAAAAAAATGAAAACTAAATCTAAAACTTGTCCTCTATGGAGGCTTACCAAGAAAAGAGAGGTGGCTACATATTTATAGTGTTCAAAATTAGGTAAAAAAAATGTGTTTATGGGTTGTTTTCTCGCGCTGCAAAACTGGGCTTTAAGTGACCGTATCGATAGATATAGATGGTTGTATCTATAGATACAATCTGCAGGATTTGAACTTCTCAGATTTTCTGTACCCCGCATCGACCGATACAAAACCCATGTATCTATCGATACAAGATGTCTTCATCTCCTTTTTCAGTTCTGTCCTAAATCTTGACCGATACAATTCGTTGTATCTATAGATACAAATATTTTTTGCCTATTTTCTTCACTTTTTGCCCTTTTATTTTCACTCTGAGCTTTTCTGACTCTTTTGTGCATTTTGTACCTAATATCCTATAAAACCATGCAAAAACCTATGAAAGTAAAGGTAAGATGGATCATAAAATCGTCACAAAATGACACCGATCAATTCCCCCTATGCTTTTGCTATTCTTTTGTTGATATTAGTCGCATTGACTAATTTATGATAGATTTGTTGGCTTTAGTATAGATTATTCGTAAAAGATTAGCTTAAGAAATTTACAGCTTAGAAAGGTTTAAGTTTGGGGAAGGAATAAATAAGTGAAGAGAAGAGTAGGACGTAGGATCCCAATCTTAAAACAAAATTGCAAAAAAGGAAAATAAAAATGTTATTTACAGTAATAAAGGTGGTTAGCTAAGGTTTAGACTAGGTGAAAAATAAAAAGAGTTTTGAAATGTAAAAAAAAAAGAAGAAAAATGGTTTTCATAAAGGTTATAGGAAGTATGATGATTTAGTTAGGTATTTTCTCCGGAAATGGGAAGAAAGGAAGAAGCACTTCTACTTACCATTGCTTTTTTCTTCCATGATTTTGCGAATTGATAATATTCCGATTTTTTTAGAGTTAGCCACCATCAAATGCTTTTAAACCCCCAGTTCAAATATATGAAAAACTCCTTTTTAAACCAAGCCAAATGCATGGTCTTCAAATGTTTAGAGTGATTATATTACTTGTTATTTAATCAGGAATGACGGAGAGTTGATAGGAGTCAAGTGAAACGTGACCAAATTCTGGGGCGAACCTTTAGGAATACAAAGTATTGAATACAAATTCAGTTTTTCAACATCGAACTTCCTTTCTTAGAGTTCTCTTTACATTGCATGAGCTTAAATATGTGTCTCTTCGGTCTTCCCTTTTCAAATTCTTTGGCTCTTGTTTGCTTGAGGAAAAACAATGAGTTAAGTTTGGGGGAATTGATCGGTGTCATTTTGTGACGAATTTATGGTCTGTTTAACCCTTGCTTTCTCGAGTTTTTGCATGCTTTTGTAAGATATCTTATGGAAAATGCATGAAATGACTCGCATGCGTTCAAAATGAAAAATCAAGGTAAAAAGTGAAAAAATACGCAAAAAGCACAAATATTCATAAATACAGTGAATTGTGAGTAGATCCATAATTAGATTTAGGGTTCATTGGTCATTGTGGTCTATGGTTAGACAACAATAGGCGAAACATAATCTATCGTTCCTTCACCTAGTGTCGTTCTTAACGCTTGGAGTAGATTGATCACCTAATCCACAAATTTAGATTGCTCTAGTTTGCTAGAAGCTCGTGAAATACTTTGAAATCCACTAGAATGAGCGGATATGGCTAACTCACAGCGAGACTTGCGTTTAGCAGGCCGTTGACATATTTATCCCGTTCGTTAATGCATGTTAGGTATTTTTAGATCTCAGCGAAAGCTGTGTACCCCTGACTTACTTAGTGTAGAGGCCGCGATCACTGCCCGAGAGAGAGTCGGTCTAAATTAGTGATAGATTTTGGGTTGTTTAATATTCGTGCCTGAATAATTGTCTGAACGCTAATCACATGATCCTTGATACCCTAAGTCTAGTGTTTTAATTAATTGAATTTTACATTGTTATTTCCCGTAATCGGTAGTGACACCCAATTGTTTTTTACTTTTTTAGTTTAAATTTTCTTTTCATCGCATGTTGTTTAACATTGGTTCCTCGTGGGATCGACCCTTTACTTACTACAACAACACCACTTTTGATAGGGAGTCGAGGTAGAAAATTATCTTGAGCTACGTAAACCTCGTGCATCACTCACCTTACTGCAACACTCATTCTGAGGGGAGAACCTCGAACTTATTGTTATACAGACCACAATGGGACCCTTCAATATGTGCATTTGCCTACTTGGTCATATCTTATATCTCTTGCAACTCCAGCAGTTCTTGTGTTTGAGGTTCCACCGGAGCTTCAGCTTCCAGAGCCACCTAGAGTACATCACCTTCGTTGTTGATGATCACCTAGTTCATGATTTTAGGTTGAACATATCTTGCTAGATGTTTAGAGGTTACTTGAACAAACAATAGATGAGCAGTGAAATAAGACAACTGAGAGTTGATGTCTAAAGACATTTTTGACATATCATTCCCGAACTTAATGCATACTACCAAGTTTAGACCTTAGATCATGACAGTCTTTGTAGCCCTCGCTTATTTTAGGAGTAGAACCGTGATTTCGCACAAGTGTGCGCTGGTGTCATTTATGCTTGATTCTACGATGAGTTTAAACCGATTTTGAAAACATGTATGAACAATCCTAAATCCTTTAGACAAATCTCTAGTCCTAACGCTTTTAGTTTATTGTTTAGATCGTTTAATTTACTTTGCTTTCTCCTTGTGACACTAGAAAGAAAACCCCACTATCTTTTTGTCTTAACTAAATTTAATACTTGCGATAAAAGAGGTACTCAGGAAGAGTAGTTCTATACCCTTGCTTTGATACCACACTGATCGTTGAGTTTTCGTAGATGAAGATAAAATGTATAACCTCGACTCCCTTCAACAATGGGGTTATTATAGTTAGTAAAGGATCGATCCCACGAGGAAATTCAACAACGGTGTTGTTGCGTCTCTTTACTCATGAGTTCTTTTCCGGTTTCGTCTATCATTACACGAAAAAATATCTTCAAAGAATGACACATTCCTTGATTCGCTAATTGTATTAGCATGGATATTTGATATATCTGACTTTTGTACTAGAAAGCGATAGGGACTACTGTTGTGCTCATATCTAATGAAAATACAATCTGTTCTTGATGGGTTCATGGTCCGAATCTCCTCGAACTTTGGGTGTGTTGATAGGGGGTGCTTTTGACAAATTTACAAGTCTTGTTTTCGTAGTTTTATCTTTGTCTTGAGGAGCATTTGGAGCATTTTAGGTACATTTCACGTCAAGGAGCCAAGAAAGGACAAATTAATAGAAACAAAGCAAAAAGGAGCAAAAACTCGTGAAATTATGAAGTCACCACCAAAGAACTAGAGCACCTATGCCCATGCCCGTGGGTATCAATGTAGCACAAAGAAGACTTGTGGGTGTCAGGACCCAACTGCGTACAACACTGGCCCATGGTCGGGTCCCTTCACGAAACTGAGCGAAAAACCCCTGATCCTATGGCCACGACCCGGGCACTTTTAGTCCCACTGCCGGGGGCTTACATTCCGAAAAATGGAATAGCTTCTGCTTTGCTCGACACGACTGCGGGGCACTAGGTGACCCGGTCGTGGGCCTTCCTGGAGAAATAAAGAAGTTTCTTTTTCTGGCTTCCTACGTGTTTTTACCTAGAGTTTCATATAAATACTTTTTTATCTCGTTTTGCAACAAGTGTGCAACCATAGAAACTTGTTCTCAGAGTCCTTATTTTGTTATTGCACCATTTGGAGTTTGTAGTTGGAGATTCTTGGTTTCAACATCGGTTTAGCAAAAAATTATTTCCCCTCCTCTCTCTCTTTACTTTTACTGCAATTCAATTATGTTTACCTGCACTTTCATGGCTATGTTAGTGTTAGGCAAGACTGAGTAGTTCCCTAGTTAGGATGTAGGGGTTTCTATGAAATTGTAGGATGTATGTTAGACACAAATAGACATAGATACAATTATTCCTTCATCTAATTGGTGTTCTTAGTGCTTAGACTAGCTTGATCAGAGATCGATGCCTTCAGCCTAGAGCCAGAGGATGCCACAACAGAGCTCGATGATGACATGCAAATTTAGTGGCTATATGGCCCACGTTCGAGGACACCACCACCACCCTTATTAGTATTTTTCTTTTTTTTTTTACTTCATTTTTTATTATTTATTTTCTTATGTCGTGTGATTCTACGAGCTTAAAGAAGCATCAAACCAGTTTTACACCGAAACGATGTAATTTAAGTTTGGGGGAAAGCACATTCGTCCTGTACTAACTTTTTTTATTTTTCTTGAGTCTTATCTTTTGTTTTTCTTATTTTCTTTCATTTTTCTTGTTTTATTATTTAGACTTGGTTGTATGTGTATTGCACTTATTTATGTGATGATTAGGAGACAATGATTGCATGCCTCACATGATTGCTAGTACATAGATTTAAACAGACACTCGAGATCCGTGTTTTACTGAACCATTAGAAACTGATAAACTGATCTTAGCATGTACAATTTGTTATACTTCTGTATTTCTGGGTTCACTGTTTGTTGGATTGTCTTGTGATTTGATGTTGCCTTTAGGAGCCTGGACTGGACTGTGGATTTTCTAACCTTGACGCATGCATGGATGTAATTTCACCTTTTTACCACTGTTTTTCCTTGAAATCTACTTGGTTTATAAACCCCTAAGCCCCACAATTTCTAACCAATTTCATGCTCTTGAGTGAGATATTTTTCAGGAATGTCAGAAGTTTGCAAAAATCTGAAAACACCTTGGCGAGAGTTCAATTCTTCCGTTAAAATTAGTCACATTGACTAAGGAGTGAATGAAGTTTAATACTTATTATCATCTCGAGAGGTTATATGAATCTAAGGTTGGAGGAGTGTTTGAAAGTAGATGAAGGATAAGATTGAATGGAACCTTGTCTAGTTAGAAGTTAACCAATCACTAATATGTATGAGGTATTTTCCTTTCCCCTAAAATAAAAAAAATAAAAAATAAAAAAAAATAAATAAATAAAAAATAAAAATTGAGTAATAAAGGGGAAAATGAAAATCGTTTTTAAGTTTGAAAAGTGATTAGGCATGAATTTAACATTGATATACGCTAATTGAGAGGTTCAGAATTCGATTCTAGCTGGATAGATTTGGAGTGCATTGGCGAATGGATGAAGATAAAGTGCATATTCGGATGATATATTGTTAAGAACGGAAGGAGTACCTGTACGAATTGCCTTTTTGCTTTCTTGATTTTGCAGATAGACCACTTCTTTGTGAGAGTAGCCACCAAATTGAAGAAAAAAATTAGCTCCACCATAAAATAATCTCTCATTTACCTAGCCAAATGCATGTCCATCAAATGATCAAGGCACAAAAAGATCTAAAACAGTCAGTTAATCAGGTCACAACTGATGACTGATAGGAATGGGCTTGATGGTGATCAAAATCTGGAGCGGAAACGACTTGCTAACCGAACGGTACTATATTCTTTGTTTTAGTTTAGGGCACTCTTTGAGATTGGTTGTGTATCTATGGAAAGCATGAATATTTTATGAGTCTTCCTTTTCGTACTTGAAGCTTAAGTGGCTCTTGTTTTGCTTGAGGACAAGCAAGAGTTTAAGTTTGGGGGTATTGATAGAGGGTGCTTTTGACACATTTACAGGCCTTGCTTTCGTAGTTTTATCTTTGTCTTTAGGAGCATTTGGAGCATTTTAGGTATATTTCACGTCAAGGAGCCAAGAAAGGATAAAGGAAAAAAAACGGAGCAAAAACTCGTGAAATTATGAAGTCACCACCAAAGGGCACGACTAGGGCACCTATGCCCATGGTCGTGGGCATCAATGTAGCACAAAGAAAACTTCTGGGTGTCAGGACCCGACCGCGTTCAGCACCGACCCATGGCCGGGTGCCTTCACGAAACTAAGCTGAAAATGCCTGATCCTATGGCCACGGTCGGGGCACTTTTAGTCCCACGGTCGGGGGCTTACAATCTAAAAAATGGAAAAGCTTCTGCTTTGCTCGACACAACCGAGGGACACTGGTGACCCGGTTGTGGGCCTTCTTGGAGAAATAAAGAAGTTTCTTTTTCTTGCTTCCTATCTAGGGTTTCATATAAATACTCTTTTATTTTGTTTTGCAACAAGTGTGCAACCATATAGACTTGTTCTTGGAGCCTTTGTTTTGCTCTTGCACCATTTGGAGTTTGTAGTTGGAGAAGCTTGGTTTCAAGATCGTTTTAGCGAAGAATTATTTCCCCTACTCACTTTTTTTTTACTTTTACTGCAATTCAATTATGTTTTCTTGCACTTTCATGGTTATGTTAGTCTTAGGCATGACTAAGTAGTTCACTAGTTAGGATGTAGGGGTTTCTATGGAATTGTAGGATGTATGTTAGACAAAAATAGGTATAGATAAAATTGTGCCTTCATCTAATCGGTGTTCTTAATGCTTAAACTAGCTTGATCACCTAGTCTACGATTATAGGTTAATGTGGATTGCTAGAAGCTCGCAGGTTGCTTGAACAAACGTTAGATGAGCAGTAAAATAAAGACAACGAGAGTTGACGTCTAAGGAAATTGTTGACATATCATTCCCAAATTTAATGGAGGCTAGCAAGTTTAGATCTTGGATTGTGAGAATCCTCGTACCCCTAGCTTGTTTAGGATTAGAGATCGCGATCACTGCCCGAGAGAGAGTCGGTCTTCTTTTATTTATGAGTATGGGCTGAATTGGTAGGACCTGAATAAGTATCTAAGTCATTCTGCATTCCCCTACAGAAACCCTCAAGTCCTAACGCTTTTTAATTATTTTTTTACATCGTTGCTATACTTTGATTTCTGCTAGTCACAAGTAGAAACCAATCCCAAAAGATTTCTGTCTTAGTTTGATTTAATACTAAAGATAAAAGAAGTACACCAGAAGAGTGGTTCGATACCTTTACTTTCCACTACATCATTCTCAACAGGTTGGCGTCGGAGTTAAGGAACCTCCTTTACTCTAATTGATAAAAAACACCCGAAACCCAAACATACCATGTGTTCTCCGACTCGCCACTCGGTCTCTTTGCACCCACAACATCGCAAGACTTCTCGCTCCTATCACATATCCCTCCATCCACAGAGGACTTCACCACCCAAGAAGGATTTTTGGTTCGTACCATTACTTAGATTTTGCTTCAAACAGAGTTTTGTATCAAGTTTGGTATCACCAGTTCTCTCGACGAAGAATGAGTAAGGAGAAAGAATAAAAAAAATAACGGTTATGAAGAACAATTTTTGAATTTAAAATTAAGATTTTTTCATATTAGGGGTTTTGGTTCGAATTTGAGGAGGCGTGTTCAATGTTTTGTTCAATTTTGGGTTTAGTGGTTAAAATTTGGTTTGGATTTAATATTCTAGTTTTTTTTGTTTGGTTAATGATATTTGTTGGATTTTAAATGGGGTTGGGGCGGATTTAAGGCGGGTATTCTTAGTTGGATCCAGTAAATAATTACAACTCCTTTGTTTTTTTACGTAATATTATACATTTTTGAATTTGAAAATAAATCAATTAAATAGATTAATAATAAAAGAGTAATATAACAAGGCTTGGTTCAAGTGAGAATACAATAGCAATTGACCCTTATCGTGAATCTCATGGTCGTGAGAAAAAATTAGAAAAAAAACCTTTGATTTGTGACGTTGGGAAGAACAATGAACGGGGAAATGATCACAAAATGGCGCCCAAATCTGATGGCCCTATTAGTTTTACGATTGAAGAGCTTGTAACCTTTGATGTTGACATCATAACCAATAAAAATATACTTCTCACTTTTGTCACAAGCTTGTTTTGCCTCTCCTTTGGTACATGAACATGTGCAAGACTTCCAAATACTTTTAAATGAAAAACACCAGGGTTCCTTCCACTCCAAGCTTCTAGTGGTGCCTTTCCTAAAATACTTTTTGTTGAAAATCGATTTAATAGATAAACCGCACATGCAACCGTTTCCGCCAAAATTCTTTTGGTAGTTTTTTTGCTTTTGAGCATACTCCTAATATTCTCAAAGATTGTTCTAATTTTCCTTTTCACTACTCCATTTTGTGGTTGAGATCTTGGCACCGTCAATTGTCTCCGTATACCATTTTCTTCACAATACTTCATACTCATTAGAAGTGAGTTATTCTCCACGAGTGGATCTCATAGTTTTGGTCATAATACTATTTTCCTTCTCCACATTGGCTTTAAAAATCTTAAAAATTCCAAACATTTCTGATTTTTCCTTCAAATGTTTTTTTTTTGAAAAATCATCAATAAATAGAAGGAAATAATTACTTTTACCGAAAGAGCTTGGTTTGATGGGACCACATAGATCAGTGTGTATGAGCTCCAGTGGCTTATTAGCCCTTGTATTTGACTTCTTGGGAAAACTTGCTTTGAATTTTTTTCCATGTAAACATTCTTCACAAACTTGATTTGGATAGTTGATACAAGGTAGTCCCCTCACCATCTCCTTCTTGGAAAGTAACTCTAGTCCTCCAAAGTTGAGATGCCCAAAACGAAAATACCAAAGTCAAGACTCCTCCTTGTAACACATCTTTAAACATTGTTCAATATCATTTTGAATGTTAAAAACAAACATCCTATTTCTTAACATAGGTACCTTGGTAATAAGATTGCTTGCATCATCTCTTATAAAAAGGTGATTATCCTTTAGTTAAAATGAACCAAGAAGTTGTTCAATTGTCATAGCCTCCAAGTCTTTTGATGATGTGCTCAAATTTTGAATCCAAAGACCCAAAGACCTTCGCCATGATTCTTACTTCATCTAACTTTTCACCATTTCTTTTAAGGGTATTAGTCACCGTCAAAATTTCTGAAAAATAATCGGAAACCAGTGCACCTTCTTTCATTTGCAATGCTTCAAATTCTCCTCTAAGAGTTTGAAGACGCACTTTCTTGACTTTTTCGACACCCTTGTAACCGGTTTGATGATTCTCCCATGCTTCTTTGCCCAATTTTGCTTTTGCTACCTTCTCAAAGGTGTCTTCATCTAATCCTTGATAGATTAAACAAAGAGCTTTCTTTCTCTCTTGCTTGAGTCTCTCAAACTAATTTCTCAGCTTGAGAAAAACTATTTTCATCGATTAAGTCTATGAACCCTTTTTCAACAATCTTCCACACATCATGTGCTCCGAGGAGAGAGAGTTGTCACTCTCAGACTCCAATTATCATGATTGATGTTGGTGAGCACTGGGACTTGGAGAAGAATACCATTACTTGTCATCTTCCAGCTCTGATATCATTATTGGAAACTTATTTTTTATAACCGTAGAACACATAAAGATGAGAGAATAGTCCAAAATAATCGTATAATATAAAATATTTGTGGTACATTTTATCTTCTGTTACAAGTTATAATTTATAGTAAAATGACAGTGAACAAAATGTCAAATTGTAACTCCCAAACTCATAACTCTACCACTTTACTATCCCAAATAAATTTCCATTATTTTAATTAAAAACATCCCATTAACCATTAATCTAAAATAACTCCTAAATATTTATTTTTACATAATTATTAAAATAAATTGTAATAATTAATTTTACCATTAAACAATACTTGACCAAAATCAAGTATTATTTTCAACATTGATATATGCACTAAACTTTACGAAAAATGCTTCAATAACTCACGAAATATATAACAAACAAAACTAAATAAATTTTAAAAAGATAATAGAATCTTAGAGTATTCTAAAGTGATGGTATTCATGATGTTCCATTAGACATGCTCCTCTCTATTCGCAGTCTTAGTTTCCAATAAGTCTTTCACTTTTTCTGTACAAACAAAAAACGACTATTCATTACCAAATAAAGTCCAGAGACTATGGATTCTAAATCATAAATCATTCTTATTTGATGAGCAATTTTTAAAATATTTAAATGATTTTTTAATCCCAGTTAAAGAAATGATTTTTTAATATTTATTTTTGGTTATTAATTTTGTGAACCATAAACCTTGATAAGCTGATTGCTTAAACTAAAAAATAATTCCTATACACAAAATTAAACAAAAACATAAACCTAACATTCAATCCCAAATTAAGGCGAAAATTAAACGAAATTCAAAACTAAAGTGAAAAATACAAACGAATGATGAGTTAATTAGGTTATAGTTTCATGATTAATTTTGAAATTATGATATAAAAAACCTCGGTTATTAATGTTGTATGTTAAAAACCCCTAATTATCAAAATTTCAAGTTTAAAACTAATTTGTATAGTTAAAAGTCTTTTTACCAAACAGGAATTGTTTAAGATTTTTTTTTTTTTTGCCAACGGAATTGTTTAAGATTTAAAACACAATAATCCTTAAACTAACATATATATAATCTAATAAGTTACCTTGTTGGATACCATGGGTTCTTTTTGCCTTATGCCTCATATATAAAAACACAAGAGCAGTGATTATCAGAATAGTGATTATAACGGCTGCGATTATTATTCCAACAAGAACCGAAACTTCCAAACTTCCTACTTTTTTGCTTTTATGTTTCTTCTTCTTCGAACCTTCCATTTATTTATTTAGATTAAAATTAGAAAAATTGGATGTTTTAGACAATTGGTGGACCTTCTTTAGTTTTTTAGACCCAAAACTAACTTTTTGTTTTATACACATTTGCGTTAATGGAAAGACTAAACTACCCTTCCACACATCTAGGTATCTTTTTAGTTGACCTAATGGATGGAGGGTTTAGGGTTTAGGTTTTTGGGTTTAGGGTTTCGGGTTTAGGTTTTTGGGTTTAGGGTTTCGGGTTTAGGGTTTCGGGTAAATAAATTAGAGGGGCATTATCGTCATTATTAATTATGTGGTGTCTATAAAACTAAAAGTGGATTTCAAATGTCTATAATACTTAAAAGGCATATGAAATGTTTATTTTGCTAAATTTCGTTTAAAATTAAATTAAATATTTGCTGGTTCACCACAAAAATTAAATTATTTGATTTAAGTGCTTACTCGTGCTTGACTTTTTCATTGAAACTACTTTCTTCGTAATCACCAAAGCTCGAAGACTTCGACTTTTTGTTAGATCACCAACATCATTCATCAAAGATTGACCATCACTTGTAGTCGTCATAACATAGGATTCATCGTCTTGTCTGAACAGAAAGAAAGCAAAATAAATGGTGTTAAATATATATCTATAAAATCAAACAAAAAAATTTAATGTTTTTATCAGAAGCTAATGCTAATTTTGAAGAGTTTTCAAAAAAAAATACAAAAAAATGTTATAAAAACATTGTTATCATCATAGCTAAAAAAAGAATACATGATAAAACATAGAACCTCACATACTTTCTCATTAAGTTTAACGACTGAACTATCAAAATATTTACTAATATAACAATCTCTAAAATCAGGCCAGTTCTGGTTATCAAGGGTACTAAGCTAAAATAACTTTGGACACACAAAATTTTAAAAATTTGATATATTTATAAAAAAATGTTTGGTAACACTCAAACTTGGGATGTTAACCCGTTTCGACATGTTTTACCACTAAACTATTTAAGTCAATTTTGTATAAATGGTCTGTAAACTATATATTATATGTTGAGACATTAAACTCAAACTTCTTTTTTTCCAAGTTAGAACCGGACCTGCCTAAAATTTAATTAAACTAAAAGCTTCACCGATTTTCTAGTCCTAGTTTTTCCTATGATTAAAGGACTAGAACTGTTTAGTCTGAGTAATATTTGATATATATTAGTGGGGTTTACTTACCCTGAAACAAAATCTGATGTGGCAAGAGAATACCCTAAATTTAGAGAGAGAGTAACGAATACGATAAGGACGAGGAGAAGTTGATTGGAAGCCGTGAAAGAAAGCCTTGACCTTGTCAGCAGGAGATATGAACAGAAGAGTATGAAAAATTGCTATATATATAGTAAATGTAATGAAAATTTATTAATATCTTGGTCTTAGAATATTTCCTTAATACGGGAATACGACTATTTCCTTTATAATTTTTCGTATCCAAATAAAATAGAAATAAAAGAACGAGAAATCTTCCAAATAAAAGAAAATTAAAGTAAAAGGAAATTAAATATCAAGAAAAAAGAAAACCATAAAATGGAAATTAGGTTCTTAACCTGTTGAAAAATACCCTTCTACCATAATAAATAGATATATTCTTATTTCTCTTTATAAATTTGTTATGTGATTAGTCTAAATTATGACTTACGATAAATTATTTATTTACAAATTCGTGTTTGTTGGCTTATTTAAAACAATTTAATCAACTTATATATAGGTCTATATAAGCTTAAACATTAAGAAGTGCCAAGTGGACTGGCTGGCTGTCTTTTGTCTTTCTTTATTATTGATTAGGCTGTCTTCATTCAACTAAAACTTTCAACTATTTACGATAATAAAATAATACTTGACTAATAATATAAACATCAACCGCCAATTTTTAAAACTATTTGAACGCCGCCACTTAACGTACCGAATATGCCCATTAAGTTTATAAATTTATATGTAAATCATTTAAAAAAAATAAGACATCACTTTTGTTTGCATAAATTTGGGAAAATGACTAAAAAAATCGAGGTATAAGAATTGATTGTTTTGGTTTTTTTTTAGTAAATGATCGATCCCACGAGGAAGCAATACTAAGCTATAGGTATTAAAAGCAAATTTAAACTAAGCTAATAAAGAACAATTCTCGAACTGCCACTATTCGAATGCGAAAATAAAACGATTAAAACTCAATAACAAAAATTGCTAGATATAGGGTGTTAAGGTTCATGTGATTCACGCTCAAACAACTATTCATGCACAAATATTAAACAATTCAGACTCTATCAAAAATGCAGATCGCCTCCCTCTCGGTTAGTAATTGTGACCTCTATAATAGGTAAGCCAGGGATACACAACTCTCGCTGAGATCTAAAAATGCCTAGCATGCATTAATCGAGCGGGATAAAAATATCAAATAACTGCTAAACCCAACTCTCACTACGATTTAGCTAGACCCGCTCACACTAGCGGCTTTTAAATTATCCTACGAGCTTCTGACAACCTAGGATAGTCTAACTTCATGGATTAGGTGATCAGGGTACCCCCGAGCGTTAAGAACGACACTAGGTGAAGGAACAATAGATAATGCTTGCCTATTTGTGTCTAACCATGTTAACACTATTCCCTATGAACCCAAAATCTAACTAAAGATCTACTCACACATATTGGAAAAGAAACAAAGCATAATTGAAATGAAAGAAAACATTGAAATACTAAAAATATAAAATAACACTTAAAATTAATGTCACAATAACGTAGCTAAAACATGAGAATGAAGAACTCTAAAATCTAAGAAAGAACAAAGAAGAAACGATAAAAAAAAACAAGACAAAAGGCGGTTCTAGGTCTAAAAGTAGGGTTAGCCACCTTTTCTTTTGAATCCACACATGGGATATATATATGCTAAGCGCATTAGGTCAAAAACAAAGGAGAAGTTCACCCTAATTTAAACTTTAGTAGGCGACATCGATCGATACAAATGGCATGTATCGATCAATACACCTTTTGGTCTTAGCTTCTCGGAATTTTTCAATCCCGCATTGATCAATACAATCCTACTATAGCGGTCGATACAAGAGGTCTTTAATACATTTTCAGCTCTGATCCCAATCTCGACCGATACAGATCTCCGTATTTATAAATACACTTAAGGTTTGTTCCTTGAAATATCTCTGACCTTGTTCTCGACCGATACAAAACACTGTATTTAGAGATACAAGTATTTTTTGCCCATTTTCTTCACTTTTTGCCTAAATTTGTCGTCTTAAACGTCTTTGAGTGGTTTTATATATTTTCCACTAGAAATCCTACAAAATCATACAAAAACTCATAAAAGTATGGGTTAAACGGGCTATAAAATCGTCAAAAAATAACACCGATCAATTCCTCCAAACTTAACTCATTGTTTGTCCTCAAGCAAAAAAGAGCCAATGAGTCTAAAGGGCAGACCAAGGAAACCCATATTTGACCTCATGCAAATAATACTTTCGGAAAAACTCTAAGAAAGCAAGTTCGACATTAGAAAATTGAACTCGTATTCAATACTTTGCATTCCTTAAGGTTTCGTCCCATAATTTGATCATGTTTGTACTTAGCTCCTATCAACCATCCGTCGTCCCCTGATTAAGTGACAAGTTAAAATCGGTGATCTAAACATTAGATGAACATGCATTTGGCTTGGTTTAAAAAGAGTTTTTTCATGCATTTAGAAGTGAAGTTTGAAAATTATTTCTTGGTAGCTAACTCTTGATAAGTGTTGTTTTCGGGGTTGTTTTTTATCAATCAGAGAATTGTTCTGCCCTTCTTTGACTATTTTGTTAAACAATGTAGTATCGAAGTAAGGATATCGATCTAGTCCTAGGGACACTACTACTATCAGTGGGATTGATTACCTAGCTAAAACAATGAAAAGAAGTGGCTTTGTCTACTATTACTAGCAAAAAAAATAAATAAATGCGAATAAAGTATATAATAAAAGCGTTAGAGGTAGGGAAATTCATGTGAGGTTGTCGAAATGATTAAACATTTATTCAGGATCGGTTAAACTAGCTTAAACTCAAACATAAACATAGACCGACTCCCTCTCAGACAGTGAACGCGATCTCCAATCTTAGCAAGTTAGTGTACAAAGATTCTCACATAAGGTCTAACCCCAACTAACATGCATTAATGGCGAGGTTTGATAAGTCTACAAACTCCCTAGACATCAACTCTCGTTGGTGATGCTTAAATGCTCATCTAATGTTTATTCAAGTAGTTTGCGAGCTTTTGGCAATCCAGATTTAATCTAACTTCGGGAACCAGATGATCTAGCTAATTCAGGCACTAAGTACAACATATAGATGAAGGAACAGATGTTAAATTCCTATTTATGTCTAACCTAGATTCTACAAACCTCTAGAAATTCCTAACTCAAACTAAACAACTACTGAGACATAGATTTAAACGAATTCATGATCAAAATACTGCAAAACATCAAACTAAATTGCTAGAAATAAAATAAAAGGAAAGAGATGAGAATTCTTCGTTGTTTATCGATGTAGAATGTCAAGAACACCGTAGGAAACTCAAATCACGTTAAACTTCTGCAAAAGTACTCAAATTTAAACCGTCTCTATGTTTTCTCTCACATTTCGGATCTCCTCTCGTTCGCTACTTGTGAAAAATAACAAAATACATGTTTATATATGGAGGAATTAGGTCAAAAATCGTGAAACGGGAAAATTTCCTCTTTTCTTCTCGAGGAGGTATCGGCCAGTAACCTGGTCGGCGGTTTGGTCGGTCGGCTTCGATTCTTCACGACATCTTGTATTCTGACCGACATCCTTATGGGTGGCTGATCCGACCGGTCAGCGGGGCTTCTTTTGGTCCCTTCTACGTCAATACGAGGTTGCCGACCGACAGCTCCTGGATATTCTCACCGGTCGATCGACCAGTACGTCTTTGAAACACCATTCTTCATGTTTTTTGCCCTTTTGGCTCTGAATCGTGTCTTTGGTCTCTATTGGTCCACCTAAGTGAAATGTACTTAAATAGCTCCAAATCTACGTGAAATGATAGAAAATACTACGACAACAAGGTCTAAAAACATGTCAAAAACACCACATATCAACTCTCGAAAAATAGGAATCAAATCGCAAAATCGGGGAAGAAAAGAGTAATACTGCATATAAGTGTTTCTCTCGTTCTACCCATTTCCCGAGAATTACCTAACTATATCTTTCTACTCCTTAATAACCTTTATACCAACCAATTTTTTTCATTCAAGACATTTCCGACCTCTTTTATTTTCCTATCTATTCTAAGTCGTAGCCTAATTGCTTTTGTTAATGATACACATTGTTTTTCATTTTTTTTTTGATATTGGTTTTTGAAATACTTAAGCGAGTTTAGCTAGCTAGACTTAGAACTAGGCATGCAAATTTCTCCCCCAAACTTAAACCGTCCTAATCTACCAAATTTCCTTAGCAAGGCATTTCCTAAACGACATATTAAAGCTACAAACCCCTCCTAGTTTGGCCAATGCGACCAATTCTAACAGAAGAAGAGGATCGCTCTAGCACTTACGCGATTTTGCAATTGAAATATTTTCAGAAAAAATCCTCACTCACAAGGAAAACGGTTTGGTCATAATTCTTTTTGGTTTTGGTTTTAAATCGGTGGGGTTCAATGAAAAATAGTGCTTAAAAATTCGAAAGTAAAATCCATGCATGTGTTTAGAGCAAGATTAATGAGTCAAGTTTAAGTTTCTAAGGAAAGCATTAAGTCATAACCAAATATGCATGCGAACAGTGACTCTAGTATTACCGAAGTATAGCGATCTTATATGTTTATATCGAATTCAGTTAGTCAATGAAGAACTAATGATGAGTTTTCCTTTGTATCTAGACAACAATCATTTGAGGGTGCAATCATAGTATCGTCAATCAACATGAAAATAGTGTGCACAGTGCGACTACATGACTCGGTTACCCAAAATAAAAAAATACATGGTGAGCATCGTGTCATCCCCCAACTTAAATCACATCGTCTCAGATGTGAAAAGGAAAAATACGGGGTTTAGCCACGTTGAAAGATAAAAGAAAATGAAATAAAAAGAAAACAAATACAAGTTATTAAAATAAAAATAAAAATAAAAGTAAAAGGAAAGATATGAGTGATACTAAACAAGGAGGCATGAAGTCCGGGACTAGTAAGCTCCTCACCTCTCTTTTGGGGCGCTGGAATCGAGTCGTCCCTCCAGTGGTGGTTGATCACGCAGAGGTTTAGGTGTGTTGTTGGACGTGATTAATTTTAAAATTTATTAAACCTCTACTCCCGACCAGATTCTATGATTAAAACAACCCTGACTCTACCATAATTATCGAACCGGCCCACTCTCGTGCGACATTCCGCGGTTCCTATCCTAGAAAGAGATTGATACTGGGCTCACTCTGTCACTCTCATGAGGATTCACAATTCTCACCATAACTAGCATGCATTAACGATTTGGATAGATATGTCAACGATCTAACAACCTAGCTCGCACAACGGTTGAATAAATCGCTCGGTCTAGTGTAGTTCCAACTAAATTCTACCGGCTCTCGCAATCTAGAACTCGTTTTAGATCATAAACTAGGCGG
>KE151670.1:57516-84769 GCA_000411095.1 Aethionema arabicum
TATTTGATTACTTTAATTAAGGCCTAAGCCTAAGTTAAAGTAATATTGCATTTTATGAAACAAAAGAAATGCAATAGACTAAGTTAGTTTGATATATAAAACAACATTTATTTCATTTTTATGAGTTAATCAATAATTAATTATTTCAAAAATTAATCAACTACCCATTCTATAAAAACTAAATTAAAATATAACAAATAAAAAAATCCTATGTATAATTTTATATTTAGAAATGAATTATAAAAAAACAAGAAATGTAACTGAAACAAAGTGTGAAAATACTAAAAAAAACAAGTATTAGAAAAATACAAATAACGCTAGTCAAAAGTTGTGGATTGTTAACTCTAACAAAAGTTGCAAGTTCTTGTCTAGCGACATGAACGAGTTTAGAGGAAAAAATTATATAATGAGAAAACCTAATCAATTTTTAATGTTGAGTCTTTGAGAGATGCATAAACATAATGTAATGACACACCTGTTTATATGCATTTTGTTGAAATTAATTGATCAACGCGTGTAAAAAACGTTTTTTTATTCTTTTGGACCACAAACTGACTGACCAAAATAGTTACATATATATCATATCAAGTTAGAGTTGAATATCAATATCAAAATCAAGAAATGATAGGATCTAACTTATCGTTCGTTCATCATATAATCGACTGAAATAATTTTTTTTATCATATCTTTTTCAAAACTATTATTGTAAAAAGTTATGTAATTAATGAATATTAAAAAGAGTTATTTTTTTCTCAATAAAAAAATTTAATTATAAAAATATAGAAATCATCTAATCGATATGTTTTTTAAATTATATTTTAGACTTTTTTTATAAAATAAATTTTTGTTTTAGATTAAACTCCTATTTAAATATATATTTAGAGATGTCAATCGGCTAATTCGACCCGATCAGAAACACGTAAAATCCGTACATATTTGAGCCTAATCCGAGTCCGACCCGTTTATTTTTGGGATTAGATGCTAGGTCAATTGTCTCTTGTATTTCATGTATGTATCTTATTTTCGTATTTGAGCTAGTAAGACTCAAAAGACAAAAAAAATAGAAGAAAAAAAATTTTTTTTTTTTGTTTTCCAAAAAGTAAAACAGAATTATAATTATTTTTTAATCTTTTAAAAGTTGATAGAGAATTAGATTAAAGTAAATTTTACTTTAAAATAGAATTCAAATATAGATTTTGAGGGACGAAAGATAGTATAAATAGAATGCTAATACAACAAAAACCAAAAGGGAAATTTAGTAGAATAAACATTTCAATTATCTTTTAAGTGTTATAGACAATTGAAATCAACTTTGAGTTTTATGAACACAAATTAATATAGAAAGACAAAATTGCCCCTAAATATTTAATAACTTTTCCTTTTAATGTGTCATAAAAAGAGAAAGTAGAAGAGAAAGAGAAAAAGAGAAAGAGAAAGAGAAAGAGAAAGAGAAAGAAAGAAAGAGAAATAAAGAGAAATAAATGCATTTGTATCACCTACTTTAATGTGAAATACAATCTAATTTACGAAGTTATATATTGTTATATGTGTCTTTATAACACCTTATATTCAACTAAATGCATATGTGGCATCTACTGTAATATGAATTAAAATCTAATTTTCGAAGTTCTATATTGTTATATGTGTCTTTATAACATCTTATGTTGGACTAAATGCATATGTGTCACATATTGTAATGAGTATATCAATTGATTAACATATGACATAAACTCCTAACAAAAATCATTCACAAAATCAGAATATAATATGTTATAAGACCCCTTATAACATCATATAATTTGGAATATTGATTTTAATGCATATTACAGTAGGTAAACATATGAATTTTATGCAGAATAAGGTGTTATAAAGACACTTATAACATATTAACATATTAATAAGGTGTTATGCAGAATAAGGTGTTTGAAAATTTGTTTTTAATGCATATTACAATGGGTTAATATATGGAATAATTGTGTTATTAAGTGTTATAAAGACACTTATAATAGTATATAACTTCGAAAAATTGTTTTGACTACATATTACAGTTGGTTAATATATGCAATTAATGAATTATAAAGTGTTATAAAGTCACTTATAACTTCGACAAAATTGTTTCTAATTCAAAATCGTATATGTGAAAAAGAAAAATAGAAAAAAAAAAAGAATAAAAGAAAGTAAAAGAGAAAGAGAGATGAAAGAAAACGTGAGAGAGAAAGAAAGATGAGAGAGAACATGAGAGAAAAATGAAAAGGAAAGTGAAATAAAGAAGAAAGAAAAATAAGAGGATATTTTAGTCTTTTAAATATGAACTTATTGTTTGTGTCTATAAAACAAAAGTAAGCTCACCAAATGTATATAATAGCCAATTTCTCAAACCGTGTCTTTTTTTTTATAAAGCATAAACTTCAAAATATTTTTAAAAAAATATATGAAAATGTATTTAGAAAATAAAAAACGGGAAAGGAAACGAAAGTTGGCGGGAATAGAAAAATAGCCAGACAACATAAAATAAATACCAAATCCGAATTCAAATTAGAAAATAAATACCAAATCAGAATTCAGAGATGGATTTGCTTATTATATTCGATTTTGGTGAGTAACAAAAAAAATAGTGGGGGTTGACTTGGAAAAAACGGATATCCGTATAATATGTTAAGACCGAAAAACAAAGAGGCAATTCAGAATATAAAACTATTAAAACTACAATATTTAATGAAAAAACGAGCGAAATTGAGACTTAATCTTTATCCTTAATTCGAAAAACGCCCCGTAGTATCACAGATCCGTAGCGTTACGAATCTCAAGATAAGATCACTATGATTATTTTGCTTTGAAACACTAATGACAAAGTTTTACGAACCTCTATATCTTGTATCTTACTCTTGACTCTATAATGTTTAAGAAAAGATCAAAGAGATAATTGTATTCTTGGGATTTTGATTGTTTTTGTGATGATTTAGAATGACACTTATGGAAAAGAATTAGGGTTTTGGTATTTTTAACATTAATTATGCACCATTAATGGAGAATATTTTTTATTAAATACAAGATTATTCTAAAACCTTTTAAAAAAAGGAAAATGGTTTTTTTGATATCCCTATTTTTCTCGAGTGGTAAATTAATATCTCAACTAAAAATAAAATTTTTTTCATCATCAATTCAACAAAGTGACTAATTAATACCTCGGTGTCTAAAATATGGTAAATTAATACTTTTGCCATTAATTCCGTTAAAATCGGGTAACGGCGTTTATTTAGCCGTTTAAAACCACACACGTGGGATGCCACGTGGAAATTAATAGACACATCAGATCTTAGGACAAACGACTACAAAATCCTCTATTTGGGTCGAGTTATACATTTAATCCCCAATTTTGTAAAATGTGGTCAATTAGTATCTTTGTCATCAAATCCGTGAAAAGTGACTAACGATATTAAATTTTCCGTTTCACAGAGAATATATGGCCAACTACGTGTAATGTAAAATCTACGTGATGTTGACCGAGAGACATGTTTCAAGTTTGGGTTGGGTTAAAAATACCCACCGGCAAAATTACATGATGCGGGTCGACAAAATTACACGTGGATTTTTAATGGAATCACAAAAATTTGATGGCAAAATTTTGTCGGGAGATATCAAGTAACCTTAATTAGATAGATTTTTTATTACACGTAATCTGCCATGTATTCTCTGTTATACAGAGAAATTAATATTGTTAGTCAATTTTAACGGATTTGACGGCAGCTGTACTAACTGACCACATTTTATAAAATTGGGATTAAATTTATCATTGCACACAAATAGAGCATTAGTTTAATCGTTTATCCTAAAAGCTGACGTGTCTATTAATTTCCACGTAGTGTTGTGTGTGGTGTTAAACGGTTAAATAAACGTAGCCCGATTTAAACTGAGTTAACGACAAGAGTATTAATTTACCACATTTTAGATAAATAAAGTATTAATTAGTCACTTTTTTTTAAATTGAGGATTAAATTAAAAAAATATTAGTTGGAGTATTAATTTACCACTCGAGCAAAGTAGAGGTATCAAAAATCGTTTTTCCTTTTAAAATCGTGTGGGCCTGAAATCTAATCGGATAAAATTAAACCCAAATAAATATACAAAAACTAACTCATATTTTTCATTCACTTTAAACTCATTATTAGAAAAATTAGATCCAGCAATCCCCCACATGAATAGAAATGGGCCGAAATAATCCGAGATAACTTTGAGAGTACGAGCGAAAAATTCACTATATTATTGAGTTGATAGCATTTTTTCAACTTTGAACCAGTCAACGTTAACACTCATCGGGTTTACTCACGACGAGGTAAACATGATGTCTTGAACCACCAAGACTTCGTAGTAAACCGAGACAACAAACATTACATAGCTGCATTTTCTCACATAATAAGGTTTTCTATTGTGTTCATTTTTGCCGTGAACTAAACTTGGTTTTCATGAGTGAACTTAGAGAATAAATATAGTCTCACATTCATTCTCCTAGAAATGGTCCTGTTTCACACTCATTAGGTGACTCGCCTTAAGCTTATAGTTTTGTAAGTATCATGTAATACTTCGACTATCAAACTTTGGGGCAAATCATTAAAAGAATTGCTTATTCTCTACACATACAGGAAACATTGTGAATCATCTAGAAACTAGGTAGAGATCATAATCTCTCAGTGTTTGATTTAGTTATCCCTTTGGACCTATGTCTTGGGATCTCCAATCATATAGGTAGGGTTTCCATCAAACATCCTTATAAATCATAGGCTTATTTCCATTCTTTTTGATGATTTTACAACTTGATCTCGTGACAAACATTTAGTAAATGGATCCGTTAGATTTTCAACTGATTTGATGTAAGCTAATGTGATTACACCATTTGAGATCAAATGTCGAATTATTTTATGTCGTCGTCGAATGTGATGAGATTTACCATTATACAAGGTACTCAATGCCCCAGCTATAGCCAATTGACTATCACAATGTACACGTATTGCCGAGACTGATTTTCCCCACATTGGAATATCTTCCAAGAAGTTACGAAGCCATTCAACTTCCTCGGCTGCTTTATCTAAAGCAATGAACTCAGACTCCATTGTTGATCTGGTCAATACCGTTTTTTTGGAGGATTTCTATGAGGTCGCTGCACCAGCTAGGGTAAACACATATCCACTTGTGGATTTTGAGTTTTTGGAATCAGATATCCTGTTGGCATCACTGTATCCTTCCAAAACCGATGGTTCTTTACCATAGTGCAGCGCATAACTTTTAGTATATAAAAAATAGTTCAATACTCGAGTTATGACATTCTAGTGTGTATGACATGGATTACTAGTATAGCGACTAAGTACATTGACTGAATGCGCTAAATCAGTTCTAGTAAAATTTGTTAAGTACATTAGACTTTCGATTACACATGCATACTCAAGTTATGCCACTGCTTCACCAAAGTTTTTGGTTAGGTGAAGTTGACAATCTACACGAGTTTTTGCAATCCCATTTGAATAGTGTTTGAACCTATCAACTATCTTTTCATCATAATGAGCTTGAGACAAGGTGATTTCGTCGAAAGTTCTATTGATTTTAATCCCTAGAATGACATTCGTTAATCTTATATCTTTCATGTCAAATTTACCACTAAACATCTGCTTGGTTTGATTGATCATGTTTATGTTGCTTCCAATGATAATCATGTCATCTACATACAAACAAAGTAAGATATACCCATGTATAGTACTTTTGTAGTAGATACATTTATCACATGTATTTATATGGAATCCATTTGATATCATTACATTGTAACAAATTTCATGCTATTGTTTAGGAGCTTGTTTTAATCAATATAAAGACTTGAAAAATCTACACATTTTGTGTTCTTGTCCTGGAATAATAAACCCTTCGGGTTGTTTCATGTAAATCTCCTCTTTTAAATCATCATTTAGAAATGCAGTTTGTATATCCATTTGATGGATTTCTAACCCGTTAACGATGTTATTGAAATTAACATTCTAATGGAAGTTATTTTCGTGATCGTAGAATAACTGTCAAATAAATATGAACCTTATTTTTGGTAAAAGCTTTGCACTACAAGCCTAGCTTTATACTTGTCAATTGAGTCATCTGTTTTCAGTTTTGTTATGAAACTCCATTTACACCCAAAAGCCTTAAAACCTTGTGGTAAGTCAACTAACTCCTATGTGTGGTTTTTTGCATAATGGAGTCAATCCCACTTCTAACATCCTCTTTCCAAGAAGGAGCGTCTGGTGTAGTCATGACTTCTGCAAAAGTTATTGGGTCGTTTTATACCAAAAATACCGTTATGAACTCTTCGCCAAAAGTTTTTTTTTCTTACGAGCTCTTTTGCTACGTATAGGACCGTCTTCACCACCTTCTTGGTCATTTACAGAAATACTACAAATGTTGTTTTCATTAGCTTCTCGTTGTTCACAAGTGCGTTTAGGATTACTTTTATCCTTGCATGGAAAAAGATTTTCAAAAAATGATGCATTTCTTGACTCCATAATAGTATTAAAACGAATATCTAGAATATTCGAGTTATATACCATAAATCGATAAGCACTACTGTTATGTGCATATCCGATGAAGAGACAATACACCATCTTAGGTTCAATTATAATTCTTTTAGGAGGTGTCATTGCAACTTTTTCCAGACACCTCCACACTTTCAAGTATTTGTACGAAGGTACTTTACCTTTCCAAAGTTCGTATGAAGTTTTTCCAGTAACTTTATGAGGAATCTTATTGAGGATATGGTTTCTGGTAAGCAAAGCTTCCCCCATGATTAGGGCATTTTTGCAAAAAAGGCTTGAATGAGGTCATTTTTGCAATTCCCCCTTACAAAAATGCACAAATTTATTGGTGTATACAAAAAATACACAAATTTATTAGTTCAAAATGCATTTTTTTCTTCAAAACGACGTCGTTTGCTCCAAACCTTTGTGTTCTGTTCACTTCTCCTTATCTTCCTCGCAGTTTTTCCTTAAACCCTAAAATTCTTGATAAGTTCTATTTGGATTTCTCAATGGGAGAATACTTATCTTCCGTTTTCTGAGGATTGTGTTCTCTCTATCCTTCAAGGTACATAACTCAGGAAATTGTCTTTCTCCATTGGAAAGCTTTGATTTTGTTTCTTCTGTTTATCTCAGAACATGTACTGTAATTTAACTAGAAGCCAAGGGTTTCCCATGGCTATTAGGGTTTCTCTACAACAATCGAAAGTTAAGAGCTTCAAGACCCCGAATTCAAACTATTTACCATCTGGGTTTTGTGTAAACCCTAGAGGAATTACCTTTTCAGATGTTTCAACTGATAAAAGCTTTAGACTTTTGAATCAAAGAAGTGTTTTAGTTAGTTCTAGTGTTAAATCAATGGAGATTAGAATATTAGGAAAGCTTGAGAATAGGTTAAAGATAAGGAATGTTAGAGAATTTTCAAGCTTTGGTTTGCAAAAATTTGGGAAAAGAAAACCTTTTAGAGGAATCAAAGCTTCAGAAAAGAGAAATAATGGTGTTAATGGTGGTTCTTCTAGGAATGTATCTGATAAGAAGTTAGAGAAAAGTAAAGGAGATACAATTTGGGTGAAATCTGATGTTAAACCAGTAGAAGAAAGATCTAATGAATCATCTTGGGAGAATCAAGATTCAGTTTCTGAAAGGAAAAGTAGTTACAGAACTCAAGATGAATCAAGAAACCGAAACCCATTTCGTCGTGCTCAAGATCCATCAAAAGAACAGTTTTTTAGACCAAATCAATCATCTTGGAAGAAACAAGATGGTGAAAATGATCTGAATTCTGATAGGAGAAGTAGATACAGAATTGAAGATGAATCAAAAAACCGAAACCCATTTCGTCGAGGTCAAGAAGAAGATAAGATCACAGAAAAAGAACAGTTTTTTAGACCAAATCAATCATCTTGGAAGAAACAAGATGGTGAAAATGCTCTGAATTCTGATAAAAGAAGCCGAAACAGAACTCAAGATGAATCAAGAAACCGAGATTCCTTTCGCAATGAGAGAATCATCGAAGAAGAAGAAGACGAAGAAAATGAGCAACTTGAAGATACTAGATGGTCTGAAATCAAAACAAGATTCAACAGAATCAATGTAAGAGATAATCAAAGGCGTGAGGACAATCCCCCGGCATATCGAAATTGGAACAAACAAGAAACTTGGGGTAAAAAAACATGGCAAGAAGCAACCGAATCTTCGATTCCTAAACTAATTGGTGAAGTAGTATATGGAGTAAGTCCAGTCTTAGCTGCACTTTCAGTAAACCGAAGAGAATTTTACGCGCTATACATTCAAGAAGGTCAAGATTCCAACACAAACATCAACAAAAAGAAGAAAAAAGACAAGAAAACTTTCGAAAAAGTCTTGAAGCTTGCTGAAGAACTTGGATTAACCATTAAAGAAGTTTCAAAACATGATCTAAACATGGTAACAGACAACAGACCACATCAAGGTTTAGTACTTGACGCTTCTCCTCTCGAATTAGTTAAAGTTAAAGAATTAGATCCAATTACAAGTACAGAAGAGAAATCATCGGTTTGGTTAGCATTAGATGAAGTTACTGATCCACAAAACTTAGGTGCAATCATAAGATCTGCTTACTTCTTTGGAGCTACAGGAATTGTAGTTTGCGCGAAGAATTCAGCGCCTTTAAGTGCTGTAGTAAGTAAAGCAAGTGCTGGTTCTCTTGAAGTAATGGAACTTAGATATTGTAAGAATATGATGCAGTTCTTGACTGGTTCAAGTGAGAATGGCTGGCGAGTTATCGGAGGTTCGATGTCATCGAAAGCTGTGAGTTTAGATAAGGTTTTAGTTGGGGCACCTACAATTCTTGTGATGGGGAATGAAGGGACTGGTTTAAGGCCATTAGTGGAGAGATCTTGTACTGAACTGGTTAAGATTAATGGTAATGTTGTGTCTGGAGAATCTAGGGAATCTAGGGAATCTGAGGAATCTTTGGAATCTGGGGATGTTGTGGAGTTTGAAGTTGGGGATTTTGTAGCTGTAGAGAGTTTGAATGTAAGTGTTGCAGCTGGTTTGTTTTTACATCATTTATTGGGTAAGAAAAGTAATTAAGTGTTTTGATGAGGAAAGTGTTGTGATGTTCTTGTTAGATTTTGTAGTAATTTCAGTTTTTTTTTGTGGAATTTTGATGTTGTTGATTGTTTTTTTGAATGATTTGTGTTTAAAATTGAAAATTTTGATAGAGAAATTGAAATATTTGGTGATTTGAGGTTTTTGATGGTGTATTTTGGGAATGGGAGATCAAAAGTTGTGTGTTTTGTAAAAATGCATATTTTTGTGTTTTTTTAGTAAATACATATGATTAGAGTTTAGGGTTTTACACTTTTTTGATTAATATTTAGGGGTTATTGATTATTTTATGGTTTAATGATTAAATTTTGTGGTTTAATGATTAGAGTTAAGGGTTAATAATTAAATTTTGAGGGTAATTTGATAAGTCAATATGTACAAAAGGTGTATTTAAAAAAAAGATACACATTAATTAATACTCCAATGAAAAAAAATAATACTCCAAAGTTTAAAAACTTTAAATTAGAGTATTTTTGTGATTATTCCAAAGTTTATGGTATTTATGTAAATCCTATATATTAGTTTTAGTTCATCGAATATTTGAGGTCGTGGTTAATAGAAAATTATTGTTTTTTGGAATTAATTATATTTGGTAGTTTAGTTTTAAAGAATTTTAAGTATGAAATATGATAATTCAAGTGATATAACATTTGTAAAATAATAATAAATCATTATTTTCGTAAATAAAGACTCGTAAATCATTGAAACTTTGAAAGTCAATTTCTTGTGATTTGTGATGACTATTTAATATAAATCGCTTACTTGCACAAAAGCAAATCTAATTACGTGCAAAAACAATTAATGTATGATTGTATTTCTCTAACGACGGTCCAAACTAAAATACTTATAAATCCATTTAAAAAAAATATGATAACATAATAATCTTTGATCCAACTAATTTAATTCGATAATCCAACAGGTCATTTTATTTGATTGTTCAATTTGATATATAAATGAATTTTAGCAAGGCAACAAAATCATACTTTAAAAGTCACATCGAGTAAGAAAATATATAAGAATATACCCACCAAAAACATTAAATTCTTAAAGAAATCAATGATTAGATGTTACAAGTATACTATATTATAAAAAATAATTAAAATATGAAAATAAAAATAAAAATTGGGTGTCACGTAATTTTTTTAATAAAATAGAAAGAAATACAAAAATACAAAAAAATAAAACATGGATAAGCTGTCACAAGTGGAGAAACTCTGTTGGAAAATGACATTTTGGTCCCTCACTTTTCTCTAATATTCCTTTTAAGATTCTCGCATCTTTTGCCGCCAAACTTGTTTAATTATTTATATAACTCTTAGGTATCATGTGTTTTTTTTTAAATTTATTTCTGAGGTATCATGTTATTTAAAATCATGAATTATTTTTATTTCTTTAAAAATTTATGAAATAGTAAAATAATTTTTAAAATTTTGATTAGGAGCTTTTTAAGTTTAAAATTTTGGTAATCAGATTTTTTTAACCTAAAATAAAAAACTAAATCTGAAATTATAATTTAGTTAATCTAAAATTATATAATTTTTTTAGATTTAATTTTGGAATTATAGTTTAATTTTGTGTTTATTTTTTAATTTAAATTTAAAATATCTAATTATTAAGGTCCATAGTTTTAAAAAACATCGATTAGCAATTTTTTGGATTTAAAAAACTATTTTATAGTTTAAAGTTTTTCACCAAAAAAAAAATAATTTATAATTTAAAGCAATGTAACTCTTAAATTCTAGTACCCTCATAATTTAATAAGTATTAATTCCGCTAAAAAAATGAATAAATATTAGTTAGTTTTATGTAAAATATAACAAATTTTTATGTTATATTTATGCTAAAATATGTTGAGGAATTACTAAAATGACTTAATTCAAACATTTTTTGCAAATGTGTCATTTTTGTAAGGTTTACCAATTATACCTTTAGGTCTATTGTTATGATATTTTTGCAAAAAATGCTTGAATAAGAAAATTTTCTAAAAATCAATTATGCAAAATACCCTGATTAAATACATTTTTGCAAATTTTTTATAAAGTGTGAGGGTATACCACTTATAATGTTGGGTATAATGTTAGAGCATTTTTGCAAAAAATGCATGATTAAACCATTTTTGCAAATCTCCCATATATTTCGATTATTTTTTTTTTTTAATTCTTCTTAATATGTTTGATTTATCATTGAATTTGTAGATATATGTTTCTATTAAAAATAAATTTCTTTCTTTAAGTTTTATAATATAATGTGTTTGCATCATTATTGTTTTAATAAGATAACTTTCCTCGAATGTCAATAAAATGTCATTTTCTGCTAAATTAGAAAGAAATGATTCTTAATTATTTTTAAAAAATATTTTAAATTTCGAAATAGTAATTTTAGATTTTAAAATATTAAATTTAATTAAAAAAGGAAAATAGCGATGTGTCGCTAATTCAATGGTGAATTCGATAAAAACAAAATTTAATGGTGAATTTGATGATTCATTTGAAATATAAAATCCTTCTCTTCTCTCTTTCTTTCTGGATTCTCGCTGGCCCGTCAATGGCGATCTGAGAAGGAATTTGAGTTCTAATTGGTTCAATGTGTGAGAAGAAAAAAAGGAGAGAGAAGAGAGAGATATTGTGTTGAACCTGGAAAATTCAAATCTAGGGTTTTCTCATATTTGAATTTTCAAATTTTGTTGTATCACGTGGGAGAAGAGAGCGACGAAGATGTCTGCATTGGACTCAATCGATGCGATTCTCTTCTCTCTTAGCAAATCGTTTTGTAGCCCTTTCGCTGTCTTCGTTCAGATCCAGGTTAGTTACTGTTTTCTTAATTTCATTGTTTAGATCGAAGAGTTGATCCCTTCTTGCTGAATGATTGGGTGCTCATTATTTGTTCGTCTGAATCAAAATCTCGATTGGATTGGCTAGTAATCGAATTTGAGAATTCAAAAATCTCGGAAGCGACCAAAAAAATTGATTTCTATTCTAGGGATTTGAATTTTGTTGAAGTACCGCGAAGATGAAACAACCATGAATTTCAATTTTATCATGGTTTTATAAGGAAGCAACGCAGATTATCTATAATTTACGGCTTAGATCAATGAAGTCTTAGGCATGGCTACTTATTTGTGAAATCATTTGTTTATGTTCTTAAGTTGACTCCTTTATCTTTTTACTATTTGCAACATTTATTAACGACTTTAAAACTTGATTTCTCTATATAATAATACACACATGTTACTAGTAATTTACGCAAACTAGTTTTCTTAGCGTTTCAAAATTGCTTAGCTCGAAATTAGCCGCTATTTCATTATATCATTAACACTGTTTTTTTTTATATATCTCAGGGATGTGTTATATGCTTACTTCTTGCTCTCGGTTGGTTAATGGCTGCATATGTCAGGTAGTGTTTTTAACCTTTAAAATGTCTGATTTTGATGCGATATTGGTATTATAATCTGTGTGTTTTGTTCTGAAATGTGTGTGTATGTGTGATTGTATTTCTATGGTTTAGGAATAGAGAAGTTAAGAGAATTAGAAACAGCATGAAGGCAGGCAATAGCTTGGCGTTTCTTTATCAAGATATCGATCAACTCGAGCATTCTAAGCAGGCTAAACTTCCTAGAGTTACTGTTGTTATGCCTCTAAAGGGTTTCGGAGAACACAATTTGCATAATTGGAAAAGTCAGGTTAGTCTCTCATCTTGTTTTGTTACTGTCTCCTTATCTTGTTTCCAATTTTATTGTTAACCTTGATATAATGTATTGTGTAGATTACTTCTCTCTATGGTGGACCATTGGAATTTCTTTTTGTTGTAGAGAGTAATGAAGACCCTGCATATCATGCTGTTTCACGTCTTTTGTCTACGTATCAGGTACATACACGTTTCAGCACAGCACTGTGATCGTTTAACTTGTTTTATACTGGATAAGGACGCAAGTACCGGGTACAAGAACTAGTCTATATGGTCTTTTATTTTGTTTCTGCTGATATCAATGTCTGAATGTATACAGGATAATGTTGAAGCGCATGTTGTGGTTGCTGGTTTATCCACAACTTGCAGCCAGAAAATTCACAATCAGTTGGTATGTGTGATCTTTTCGGCAGATTAATCTTATAGTGATGGGCTTTCATTGTTATCATAACCATGAAAAACTAAACTATCTTGCAGTATGCCTTTTTTGCTAAGATTGTTTCATTGATTGGATTTTGCTAACTTGGCCTGCTTTTGGTTACTGTGTCTTGAAGTTTGGAGTTGAGAAAATGCACAAAGATACCAAATATGTTTTATTTTTGGACGATGATGTTAGACTGCATCCTGGAACAATAGGAGCTCTCACGACTGAGATGGAGAAAAATCCAGAGGTGGTGCCCAAATTATAGCTCCTGAATTAAATAGTTTTCTTGTTCAAATTTCTTCCTTTTGACATGTATCCAAGACATGGCGAATTATATAGACCCTTGATTATGTTTCTGATTAACAGCAATTGTGATCTTTTGCAGATATTCATTCAAACTGGATATCCTCTAGATTTGCCTTCTGGAACTCTTGGCAGTTATTGCATTTATGAGTACCACATGGTACAGTGACATTTCTCACCCTTTTGTTTTCAGTTCTGCTGTTTGTAAACTGCTCACAGTTACGAGCATCAGCTTTCTTGTTAAGCTAATATTTCGCATTTCTCTTTACAGCCTTGTTCAATGGGGTTTGCAACTGGCGGGCGTACATTCTTTTTGTGGGGAGGGTGTATGATGGTATGTAAAGAACATGGTTTTTTTTCTATATATTCTCTGTGCTACATCTAATTCTTGTTCTTTGTTTGCAACTATTTCTAGATGCATGCTGATGATTTCAGACAAGATCGATATGGTGTTGTCACTGGCTTACGCGATGGTGGATATTCAGATGATATGACACTTGCCTCTCTAGCTGGTAACATTTTCATCTGAATTCCCCTCCATTTTTTTTTGCATAATATGCCTACTGTATGTGTAATTAACAGTTTCTTCTTGTCTCCACTTACCTGTTTTTCTTCAGGTGCTCACAAAAGGCTCATTACATCTCCCCCTGTTGCTGTTTTCCCTCATCCTCTTGCAAGTGATCTAAGTTTCGGACGGTAAATACTCTTATTCACATATTTGAAACCATAGTTATTAAATTTCTTGAACCATCTGTTATCTTATCCTATAGGTACTGGAACTACTTGAGAAAACAAACCTTTGTGTTGGAATCTTACATATCAAAAGTGAATTGGATAATGAACAAGGCTTTATTTGGTGTTCACTGTTATCTTTCTTGGGGTTTTGTTACACCATATGTCATGGCTATCATTCATATCACATCAGCTTTAAGAATCTACATCAAGGGCTATCATCTAATTGAGGATACAACCTTTGCTTCTAGTGGTAAGCCTTCTTAATCCTCCTCTTATTTATGTGGGTCATATGTGTTCAAGATAAGGGAAACTTATCCTAGTGCTAGAATGATTGTTTGCATATTCGGGGGGATCTCAAATCTGACATTTTCAACTATATACTGACCTGGAGAATGTTTTCTATTTAGGTATGCTTCTCGTTATAACGTTGGCGATTTGCACCTTCATTGAACTTCTTTCAATGTGGAATTTGACAAGAAGAGAAGTTCAGCTGTGCAATATGTTATCCCCTGAAGCTCCTCGTCTTTCTCTTGCAACTTATAACTGGGGACTTGTAAGTATTTTTTGTCTCCTTTTGTTTCAAAATGGTGTTTGTGGCGATGATAGTTATGTGAAATTAAAGTTTCTTGTTTGATTTTGTGCAAAATTTTACAGGTATTTATAGCAATGTTAGTGGATAACTTCTTATACCCAATCTCAGCGTTCCGTTCTCATTTCTCTCAATCTATAAACTGGTCTGGAATCCGATATCACTTGAAAAATGGAAAGATCTTCAAGGTAACTCTTCTATCTTAAAGTCTTGAATATGTTCTGTTTCTCTTCTCAATTTCCAAGCCATAGTAGATAGCATAATGCAGCTGAAGTTCATTTTAATTTAGACAAAAGTATCTGAGATTCTTGCCTTGAATATGTTACAATTCACCTTCTTCTCTGTTCATAGTTAATCATATGCATAAGTTACAGTATTTTGCTTTAGAGAGGAATATAAGAATCTAATCTTTTAGTTGGTGAATCTCTCCTTTGATTGATCAAAATACATGATAGCTATATCCTGAATTTACTAAAAGATCGAAATGCTCTACAAATTGATTAAAAAAATCCTTTCATTTGACTAGAATCTGTTGTTTGTATCTGAGATTCTATGCTATATTTACAAAAGTATCTTAGATTCTTGTCTTGAATCTGTTCGATTCGCCATCTTTGTTTCCAAATCATAACTCATTTTTGCAATCTAATACATGTACTAAGAGGAAACTAAGAATCTACCTCTGTTTTAGTTCTTGAATTCTCTATTGATTGATCAATACATGATAGAGCTATATCCTGAAATCCTCATTACTAAAAGATCGAAATGATGTACAAATTGATCAAAAGATCCTTTCAATAGCCTGGAATCTGTTGCTTGTATCTGAGATGAAGTTGTTTAGACAAAAGTATCTAAGATTCTTGTCTGAATCTGTTCTTTGCAGATCGAAAGACGAAAGGATATGGGACCAGCGAAGACTGATTTAGGAGGTAAACATTTGTATGGTAAAAAAGGAGCTCATTCAAAAGCTTCAATTTTAAGCTCATTGGGAAGAAATTTAGCTCATTGGAGACAACCCAAGAAATTCGATGTCTAAATTATCAGATTTTTTAGAAGCAAAATCAAACAAAACAGTCAGATTTTTACCTGGGAAAATTGCCTGGTGATTCTTTGCTATGTTGGTGATGATGATGATGATGAACTCATGATGATTCTTTATTCCAGAGAAAGTGACAAAAAAAAAAGATTTGGTCTTTGCCTTCACAATACATCTCTATTTGATTGATTTTTGTTTTTATGTTTTTTTTAATTTATGATTGATTTTTGGTTTATTTGATTTTTGTTAAATTAATTATTCTTCTGTTTAGTATTTTTTTTTTTGGTTTTTGTAACATTTCTAAGGCTAAAAAGTTCACTAAATTATTTTTGTATATATATTAAATTATATATTATTTAATTAATTCGGAAACCAATCGTTAACTAAACCAATCTGAATTACCAATAGGTTTATTTGGTTTTCTAAACCGGATTTGGTCTATCACTAATTATAAACGGGATTATAATCTTGTTTCGACGGTCACGATTAGGTGGACTACTGTAACTATCGTGGTCGTTGTACCACATGATTAACGATCTGAAATCGTTCTTCTTTGTTCATACGCTAATTTTCTGGTAGAAACCTCTGAGAACTCTCAAATCGTCTTGTTTTCGTTGGAGCAAGTTTTGATTGGAGAGATTAAACTGTAATTTATGATTGTTGGAAGCTGATACTGATTTTGAATCTGCTCGTTGTTTTTTTGTTTGCCTGAGTTGATCCGGTGGTGCATGGAATCTCATTCGTCGATTCGTAGTGACTAGCGGAAGGTACCTTTTGTTTGATCATCAATGGCGTCTTGGCTCAAAGCTGCTGAAGGTAATACAGTGATTTTCTTCACATTCGTTTGGAATTTTTATGCTGCGAACAATATACTGGATCATTAAGGATGCGGAAATGGGGGATTTGTGTTGAGATTTTTTTTAATTGGGATAATGATCTTGATGTCTTTGTTATTGTTGTTTTTCGTTAGATTTGTTTGAGGTTGTTGATCGAAGGGCAAAGTCTGTTGTTGAAGAGCTATCAGAAGAGCAGTCGGAACAGTTGTCAGGTACTGTTATCTTTGGTTCTGGTTAGTTTGTGATTACAATTTGAATTTCAGAATCATGGACATGTCAAAACGCCATTGTTTACATTTAATCTTCATTTCACATGATGACTTTACCAATTTAAATTTGGAATATATTGATGAACTTTAGTCACGGTGTAACACTAGAATTTTTCTGTAAGCATTTATATGATGAGACTTAGTCCAAAACAGATGAAGGAGGTGATTTTAACTATTGAGAAACGTTCTACTTGGCTTGGAGTTGGTTTAAGCAAAGCTTTGTTCGAATCTTCATATTTTTCCCTTTTTAGTAATGTAGCTGTCTCTTATATTATTTCTGCTTTTGTTTGGGGTGGCTAAAGCTTCTGGTAGGAAAGGGCCGCAAGGGAAGAGATCAAATTCTAAGAAAAAGGTATTGCCATGGGTATATTGACTGGAAGAACTTGTAGGTCGTTCTCTTTGTTTTGTACATCAATATACCCAAGATGAACTGCCCTATTGGAATGTACTTGTAGGCTCGACAAAGAGTTGTGAAAGAAGAATCTTCTAGCAAAAGTGATACTTCAGGTGATCGATCTAACCCAGGGGTATCACAGTCAGAGGCACCTCCACCCAAAAGTTCTGTTTCTACGGATGAAGCATCTTCATCAGGGCCTGCCGTGCAGACAAAAGAGATTCAACAGAGTGAGGCAGATGTCCAGAGTGCTCAATCAGTTACACAGCAAGTAGCAGATACAGAAACTGACAATGCTGCGGTGGTGGTTCCTGTATCTATTGTGGATGGTGATGCTGCCGAGAGTGCTGCTTTATCAACTCTAAGTAGCAAACATGCTGATGGAGATGTTCAAAATGATTTATTACCATCTCTACCAGAAAAAGAAATCGAGGTCGCTGCCAGTGAGAACCTGGCTGATGCTCCTAAAAACGGTTCACAGGGAGAGGAATATAGTTCTTCAAAAAGGGACCTGGACAAACCGGAATCTGTAGTGCCCGTTTCTCCAGTAGGTGAAGAGAACGTGGTTCAAAGCATGGGTGATGAAGCAAAAGTTAGCACCTCAATCAATCTGGAGAAAGAGCAGGAACAGAAAGTTGCTGATACGTCGACCAATCCGGGGAGAGGGCAGGATCGTAGAGCTGATGCTACCCCCAAAAAGATTCAAGAGCAACTTGAAGAGGTTAGTTTGTCTTGGAGAAAATGAAGAAAAATGTAAATGCTATTACTGCTTCTTCAATTTCTCATGTATGTCGTCTTCGTAAAGTTTGTTGATCAATCACTTTTACTAATTCTAGGCTCAGGGGTTGCTGAAAGCTACCGTTTCCACTGGGCAGTCAAAAGAAGCCAGGTTAGCAAGGGTAAGATCTAATATGCTTTGCTACTTTCGTGTCAAATGGGTTGTAAAACACTCTTAGTCTGTAGGAAATGATCTAACTAAGCCAAGTGGATGGAGTTTCCTATTTCAGGTGTGTGCTGATATTTCTTCATTATCTTCTAGGTTTGTGCAGGACTTTCATCCCGTCTTCAAGAAATTAAGGGAGAAAATGCACAGTTGGAAGAGCTTCTCACTGCAGAGGTAAATGTCAACAGTTTGAGTTTCTATTGACCTTGATGAGAAAATGTAAAATCAAT
Source organism: Aethionema arabicum (assembly GCA_000411095.1). NCBI lineage: Eukaryota > Viridiplantae > Streptophyta > Magnoliopsida > Brassicales > Brassicaceae > Aethionema > Aethionema arabicum. The sequence goes on from KE151670.1 coordinate 76,091, forward strand.
ACTTATATGTGTTCAACAGGCCTAATAAAATCTCTTCATTTTCCGTAACAGCAAGAGCTTACCAAGTCATATGAAGCTCGCATTACACAGTTGCAAAAAGATTTGTCAGCTTCAAAAAGTGAAGTGACTAAAGTAGAGTCTAGCATGGTTGAGGCACTATCTGCTAAGAACAAAGAGATTGAGGCACTCGTCAGTGCAATGGATGCCCTGAAAAATCAGGCTGCTCTGAACGAAGGAAAATTGTCGTCTCTTCAGGTTCCTAGGCATCTCGTTGCTCAGAGTTTCTTGTCTGTGCTTCATATTTATGTCGGAACTTCATTTGGGGTTCTCCCCTAAATAGCTTTTAGTAACTTTATTTACTTTTATCAGGTAGACATGGAGTCTATTATGAGAAACAGAGAATTGGCTGAGACTCGGATGATGCAGGTATCACGTATTTTCTCATTGCTCTATATGATCATGAACATATAAAATCCACAGACTATTGATATATATTGTTTAATATCCAGGCATTGCGGGAGGAACTTGCCACTACTGAAAGGAGAGCCCAAGAGGAGCGTACGGCACATAATGCCACCAAAATGGTTTGTGGCCTGAAAGATACGGAAACTGTTTAGAATAGAAGCATGATATCAACTTCTTCTTTTACATGAATTGCTCATTATAATGTAGGCTGCCATGGAAAGGGAAGTGGAACTTGAGCACAGGGCAGTTGATGCTTCCACAGCTCTTGTTAGAGTTCAGGTGATATGAGATTCTTGGAGTGAGCACTATCTTCAATAGTTTACATTTCAATAGGCCATCTAACCTAATCTGAAGTTAGTTGCTGAGTACTGACTCCCTTGATACGTTCTGTTCTATAGAAAAACTTAGTATTGCCTCTGTTACACATTTACGAGAAAAGTTAGGGTTCTTTGTAAAACTCTTGGTTCCAAAAAACACCTTTGATCTGACTTTCAAAACGGCTGGTATTTTCAGAGAATCGCTGATGAAAGGACATCAAAGGTGGCCGAACTTGAACAGAAAGTGGCATTGCTTGAGGTAGATGAATCTATCTTCGATGCATTTTGTTCCCTCTCATCACCTTCTATTTGGATTTCATTAGAAGAATTTGCAATTGTCTATCAGGTCGAATGTTCATCTTTGAATCAAGAACTGCAAGATATGGAAACTCGTGCTCGCAGAGGACAAAAGAAGTCTCCGGATGAAGCAAACCAAGTGGTACAGGTATGTTATATTAGGCTATACTGCTCTATGCTCTGCGATTAAACTGCACTTATGAATTCTTAGCAAAATTAAAAAATTTCATAGCACACTTTAAAATTTCTCTAAGGATTGAACTATAGAACATATATGAACTGTTCATGCAACATATAATAGAAATGCGCTTGGAGTCTGTAGTTTAAATAGACTATCTCCTTGGTAAGTCTGATAATTCATGTAACTGAGTTTGATTGAACTTCTTATGTATATTTTATGGTTGGTCGTTTTAAAAAAAAAATTGGCATTATCGAACCGAAATCCTTGAAGTGAGAAAGTTTCAGATCCTGGAAAACACCTTTTTCTAATCTCGTCAGAGTTCAGATTTTTGTCCTTCCAGCGTAGTTAATTTTCATTATGCAGATTCAGGCTTGGCAGGAAGAAGTGGACCGTGCTCGGCAAGGTCAAAGAGATGCAGAGGAGAAACTTTCTTCAATGGAGGTAGGTTGCTAACCTCAGACCTTATAATATGTTATGATATATTTCTTATTTGTGCTTTACATTGTAAACTTCCATGTGCCTGTTGCATTAATTCCTTTTGTTCTTACCATTATCATTGCTTGTCCACTATCCATTCGTTTGTTATAGGCTGAAATGCAAAAGTTGCGGGTTGAAATGGCAGCTATGAAGCGAGATGCAGAACATTACTCACGTCAGGTAACATCCACAGTTTCTAAGAGTCTGCATCTTCTTTTTAACGCATCAAAAGTTGCTTTTATTTGTTTCTTCTAGTCTATACATAAGGATGTTCTGGGCTACTTCTATTAAGTGGCTTGGGGAGACCTGATAGTTTTCTATTCTTCGGTGTTTTCATTTCCCTGTGAAATTCTCTTGAATATGCATAATGGATTCATTTGATGTTTACTAAACAGAAGTCTTGATTTTGTTTCGCTTCCACTTGTCGAATGGAACCTTTAATGTATATGATTATGTTAACATGAGCTTAATCATTATACGCTTGACCTAGTAGGAGCATACGGAGCTGGAGAAACGCTACCGTGAACTAACTGATTTACTGGTAATGTATATTCTCAACAATATACTGAGACTATATAGATCAGAGACACATTTAGGTAGCTCATCTAATAGCTTCTGATCACGGTGGTTAATGCAGTATTATAAGCAAACGCAACTAGAGACTATGGCTAGTGAAAAGGCTGCTGCAGAATTTCAGTTAGAGAAAGAGATTAAACGTGTACACGAAGCACAGGTCTCACTTCAAAGCTCTTTACTCACTTTCTATGCTACTTACCGATCATAATTGCTTGTTCATTTGCTCGTCGCTGTTGTCAGAGACGAGCAACACGTAATGTTGTTCGTTTAATTTCGCTAGCAACGAACAACAAAGTCTTGTTCGTTTGCTTTTCGCTGGTTCAGCGGCATATTTCGGCAACGAATTTCAATGAACAGCTATTTAAAACAAGAAATGCAAAAAAAATTAGCGTTATAATTTTTAATTGCCGAGATTAATTGTAAACGAACATGTTCAGTGACAAATTTGAGTGACAGATCTTAGCAACATATCGCTGAGCCAGCGAAAATAAAACGAACATGTTCTAAGCTTCTAAATTTGTTGATTCAGGTTGAGGTAGAAAGAAGCAGAGTTCCTCGACGCTCATCAGCAACTTGGGAAGAAGATTCTGAGATGAAGACACTCGAGTACAATTCTTTTTCTTTCTTTTTCGCAATGTCTATGTTTAAAAGAAACTTATATAACGTTGATGATTCTGAGATATATGCTTACATAAATTCAAATTCAGGCCTCTTCCTTTGTATCATCGGCACATGGCTACAGCTAGCACACAAGTAAAAAAAGCTTAGCTTCTCCTGCTTTCCTTTAGCTTCTACTCTTTTGTTCTCACTTACTTGTCTTCTGTACACAGTTGCAAAATGCAGTGAAACTGTTGGATTCAGGAGCTGTAAGGGCCACGAGATTCCTTTGGCGATATCCGATAGCTCGGATTATCCTTCTGTTTTACCTCGTGAGTCTTTCGTTACCTATTCAATACCGGTCGCTTTACTTTACTCGTATCAACCGTGAAAACATAGGCCCTGTCCGTTTGTGCGGACGGGTGATAGCAATGAGCCACAAGTAATGTTGTTCGTTTAGTTGTTGCACACGATGATCAACAACTACGAAATGATGTTCGTTTACCTCTGGCTCTTCAGCTACTTGACGAGTTTTGGTGACTAGTATTGAACATTCAAATCGCTAAAAACTCTAGCGTTTAATTTTTAATCGCTAAAATTTGTCACTGAAACTTTTCACTGTACTAACGTTAGGTAAACAAACATATTTAGCAACAACTACGAAATGATGCTCGTTTACCTCTGGCTCTTCAGCTACTCGACGAGTTTTGGTGACTAGCGATTGAAAATTCAAATCGCTAAAGAAATCTAGCGTTTAATTTTTAATTGCCAAGATTTATCACCAAAACTTGTCACTGTACTAGCGTTAGGTAAACAAACATATTTAGCGACAACTACGAAATGATGCTCGTTTACCTCTGGCTCTTCAGCTACTTGACGAGTTTTGGTGACTAGCGATTGAAAATTCAAAATCTCTAAAAAATCTAGCGTTTAATTCTTAATCGCCAAAATTTGTCATTGAACTAGCGTTAGGTAAACAAACATGTTTAACGACAAGTTTCAGCAACATGTCGGTATGATCATCATCTTACATGATCTTGCAGGTCTTTGTTCATCTCTTCTTAATGTATCTATTACACCGGCTCCAGGTAAATCACAGAGTCATGTATAAGCCATGGAGTTTGAATCGTTCGAATTGTTCGAATCATCGGTATTCTAATCTCGTCTTGCTTTCACATAGGTGCAAGCCGAGGCGCAGGAAGTGGCGGCGGAGACGATGGGACTGGCCAAAAACGTTTTCAGATTGTAACAAGCAAAGAATCAAGATTCATTTGAGGACCAAAAGAGATTTGATGATTGGGAGATAATACTTATATATATATATACTACAGGCTGCTTCTTTTTCCGACCAATCATTATTCCGGCTAAAAAACACGGTGATGACGTCAGATTCTCCGGCGTTTCTGTTGAAGAAGATAACATAGTGGTGGTAAATGTGGTGATTTGTTTATACACACTTGGTTTTATAGGTTTTTGACAGTGAATACGTGAGTCTATTTCGTATTAAGGACAAAAAGGGTTTAACGTAAACCGATTCTGACCAATTTTAACCGGCTCTAACCAATTTTAACCGGCTCTAACCAATTTCAACCGGCTCTAACCAATTTCAACCGGCTCTAACCAATTTAACCGGCTCGAACCAATTTTAACCGACTCTAACCGAATTGGAACTTAATTTTTCCAAATTCAATCGAGTTCGGTTTGAACTTGAACCAATTTAAACCGAATTAGAGTTAGATTTTTAATTTGATTCGAGTTCGGTTTGACATTGAACCAATTTACGACCAAATCCAACCAATTTGTGATAAAATGTAACCAATGTGCGACTAAATTGAATCAATTTTAGACCAAATTAAACCAATTTATGTTCAAGTATAACCAAATTGAATTAATTTCTGACAAATTGAATCAATTTCTGAACAATTTAACCAATTCTGACCAAAATTGAACAAATTCTGAACAAACTGAACCAATTTCTGACAAAATTAGAGATTAAATCGTGTTTGGTCTGACTTTGAACCAATTATGACCAAATTGAGCTGGTTCTAACCGATTCTGAGAAATTTCAAAACCAATTCTAACCGGATAAGACAATAATTTGTAAAGCGAATCAATTTTGGTCTAATTTTAAACCAATTTTAACCAAAACAAACCGGTTCTAACCAATTTCTCTTTCACAGCAATTCAAGAGACTCTTAAGATCAAGAAACTCATCTCAACAATCTCATTTTACAAACAAAAGCTAAGCTTTTGTCATCTAAAGATCAAGAAACTCTCAATTCAGCAACAAAACAAACACAAAAACTTGTCTTTTACCATTCTTTAAACTCTGCAAACCTCGAAAAAACACATTCTTTTAAGGAAAAAGTGGCTGGTGAAGTAATCCTGTAGTTTCATCAAATCCAAACATTAAGTTAAGATTCTGCAATGCTTGTCCTGAAGCTCCTTTCACAAGATTATCAATCTACAAAATCAACACCAAAAACAAGAAAAAACACCAATCTTTCAACACAAAATTCGCATCGAAACCAAACTAAAAAACATAAGTTCACAAAACTTAAAAAACTTACAACAGAAACTATGATTGCTCTTCCGGGAATTCGATCAGGAAATACATTCATTAAACAATAGTTAGAACCTCTAACGTTATGTGTCCGAGGAACAACACCTTCATCTAACACCTTAACAAATTCTTCATCCTATATAAAACAAGTTCAAAACATTTTGATAAAGAAAACAAAAACACATAAGAACCATAGTTTTATATAGGGATTGTGATATTTTAAACCCCAAACTATTTTCATTTGGTATAAAAAAACCGGTTTTTTCAACTCTGAACGTTCATAACCGAGTTTTTGAACCCTAAACCTTGATAACCGGAATTTTTATATTAAAATTAAATCATAAACAAAAAATTATAATCCAAATTTGGAATTATTAGACCATAATTTCAAGTTTAAATTTGAAATTTTGGTTTACAAAACATGGTTATTAAGCTTCACGATTTAAAAAACCCGGTTATCAAAACCTCAGGGGTTTAAAACACCATTCTAATAGTTGAGGGTTTTTTTCGCCAAATAGAAATAGTTCAAGATTTAATATACCGTATTCCCTTTTTATACACAAAGATTGTTCATTTATACCTCATAAGAACTTCTTAATTGCTTATACAAATCTTCAGTTTTTACTCCAGGAGCCATTTCTACATATATAGTTGATTGCATACCGCGAATCTAACAAGCAAACAAAGATCAATGTAACCGTTTTAAACCGAAAAAAAAAACACTAAATAGAGTTCAAGATTATATTGTTTACCATTGGCATGAGATGCGGCGTAAAACTGACTGTAACTTTTGATTGTACAATATCAGATAAGCCTTGTTCGATTTCAGGAACTGAATTTCGACAAAAAAAGACTTTAAATTTCAATATCATAGATCCAAATGTTTGATAATCAATTATGATATATATATATATATACCGTGACGATGTCGTGTAACTCCATAAGAAGAAATGCCTTCAGCTATTTCAGTATAGAGATTTGCTTCTTTAGCACCACGTCCTGCGAAAAGTATTGTTCATATCAGTCAAGAAATTCGATAGATTCACGGGTTAAAGATTGCGAAAATAAGCTTAAACCTGCTCCACTAACACCAGATTTCGCGTCGATTATAATGTTTTCATGTTTAATGAGATTTGCCTGAACCAAAAAGACTGATTTTGAGATGAATTGAAGATGAAAAAACTAGATTCTTGAAAAGGATAAAGATGAAACCTTTAGTAATGGAATAAGAGGAAGTTGAATTGATGTCGGATAACAGCCGGGATTAGCGACTAATCGCGCAGTTCTGATCTCGTTTCTTAGTATCTCTGTTAAACCATATACAGCTTCTTTCTGAAACCCCGAAACAAGATCAATAAATCAAGAAAATAATCACGTAATCGACGTAGGAAGAAGATGAAATGTACCTGTAACTCTATTGCCTTGTGAGGTTGACCATACCATTCTTCATATTCTGAGATATCACGCAAACGAAAGTCCTGTAAAAGAGTGCTTTTGATAAGTATATCATCGAAAAATCGATATAGGAAGAAGAAAAAAACCGTTCCTTTAAGACAATACCGCTGAAAGATCAACGATTTTTAATGTAGTAGGCAATCCCTTGATGATTTCCTGTCAATACATACACACAATTAAGCGAAAGAACCGATTTGAAATGGAAGAAACCGGAAGGAGAATCAAACCTGAGTTGTTCCGTGAGGTAAACAACAGAATACAGCATCTACGGATGAGAAATCTGCATCTTTTACCGAGATCAATGTAGGTAGTTTCTACGAAATATAGAGAGAGAGATATTGATCAGTTTACAAGAACATCACGAAGAACAATTTAGATCGATTTATCGAAAGATTTACTTGAGCAATGAGGTGTGGGAAAACGCTTTCCATTGACTGACCAGCTTTTCTATCAGCAGTCATTAAAGTAATACCGAAATGCGGATGATTTGCAAGAAGCCTCACAATCTGCACATTGAATTCCAACAAAAACTTTGCTCATTCATTGCAATTCCATGTCGTAGAGCCCTAAAAACAATTGAATATAAAGCTTCTTCTTTCCTTTTCTCCATGAAATTTGATGAACAAGTGTTTACATATTTGCATATATTCATTCAGATGCATAGCAATTTGAGCTCTAATTCGTTAAAGTGATACCACACTGTGGATGATTTGCAAGAAACCTTACAATCTGCCATTGAATTCCAAGTCATTTGCTAAAAAAAAACAGAACTTTACTCATTCATTGCAACCCAAACTTCTCAATCTTTCACACAAAACCACAAAGAACCCTAAAAACAGTTGAATATAAAGCTATTTCTTCCTTTTCTCCATGAAATTTGATACCGGGTTTCGACGAAAGAAGCTTAAAAAGGTCACATTTTTGCATATACTCATTAAGATGCCATGCTTAAGCTGAGTATGTTATACAATTTCTTAGGCCAATATACCCAAAAAGGTCCAGACTTTAGAACAAAATATATGCCAATTTCAGTTCTAAAGCCGTTTCAAAATCAATCAAATCACTAAATCAGCAATTCCCAAACATTTAACAACAACAAAAGGTATATTATTACCTCTGCACCAGTGTAGCCACTTGCACCAAGAAGACCAATTCGAATCTCTTTTTGAGAACTTTTAGCTGAAACTCTCAAGCTCTTTGAAGCCAAATTAGCTCCCAAATTAACCCTTTTGACTCGTTTATCCACTCCACAAATCTTCCTTTCGCCCTTTTAATTGAATTCATTGAAACAATTTAATGATCACATTGCAGAAAATGAAACATGAGAAGTATAAATTGAGCTCGAAAAGAAGATGTTATGAGTTTTAAAACCTTAAACCAGAATCTTCGTTCGTAGCAAATTGAGCTAAAAGTCGATGCACTACTCATTCTTTTGATTCGATTTCTGCAACAATCAAGGTAAAAAAATCGTATACCCAATTCACAAAACAGCAAAAAGTAGTAATCTTTGTGATTAATAAGAAGCTGGGTTTTGAATAGGTAATCTGAAAATGGTTTATGTAGTGAAAAGGAGTCGATTTTCGTAGCGGTTAGCGATTGTGCGGTGGGAAACGCGATTTCTTTTAGGGTTTAGATAAATTTCGTACACAAGGGTATAATTGTAAATTAATGTATTAATCCAAAAATCAGTTTTTATCACTCACTTTAATTTTTGCTATTATCTTTTTTTTTTACTCATATATTTTTTTTAT
>KE151672.1:0-12556 GCA_000411095.1 Aethionema arabicum
TACTTTGCCAGAAATTTATGTCAAATGGAACCTTTAATCCCTCCAAAAAAAAATGTCAATATCTATGGCGATGGAAACGTTAAAGGTAAAAAACAGAATTATTCAATTAGTATGTTTTGCGATTGTGGTCCCTTAACTTCCTAAAGTTTAGTTTATGAATTGACGCAGAAACTTCTAAAATCATCAATATTAACCAAATTTATCTTCCCAGTGGTATTCGCGGAGGAAGAAGATATTGGGAAATACACTGCAAAAGCGTTAAACGATCCACGAACATTGAATAAAACAGTTTATATTCGACCGTCGGAAAATGTTTTGACGCAAATTGAATTGGTTCAGATATGGGAGAAGTTAACCGGAAATGAATTGGTTAAAACCCATATTTCTGCAAAAGATTTCGTAGCCAACATTGAAAGTAAGTCTTGTTAACTGGGCTGGGCTTTAGGCCCATTTATATGATAAGGCCCAATAATAAATATGTTTATTTGTATGTGTAGAAATGGAGATTCCATACCAGGCGGGGTTTGGATACTATTATCATATATTCTACGAAGGATGTCTCACAGATCATGAAGTTAAAGAAGACGAAGAAGCTTCTACTCTCTACCCTGACGTGAACTACACGCGCATGAATGATTATTTAAGAATGTTCCTTTAATTTCTTCTATATTTCTTTAATTTTCTCATGTTATTTCAAAAAGTTTAAAAATGTATTTGTGATGACAAAAAATTATGGTCTTTTAGTAATTTATTTATAATTTTATCATTGATTATGATGGTATAACTAAACGGGGTTCAAATTAATTACAAACTGTCTTTAAAACGGGATTTAAATTATAATTTTGAAATTTGGGGGTTTTTTTGTATGGAATTGGGAAACTATAAAGTTTAATTTATAATTTTGAAATTTAAGGTTCTTTTTTCACACAAACTTCACTGTTTGTGTTTATTGAGAATTTTTGGAGTTTAGTTTACCTTAATACTTTTTTTGTAATTACTCCTTAACGATCAAAAATTCAAAATTATTGCGGATTTTAAAAACCAAATTACAAAACTTTAAAATGTATTTGACCATTTTTGAAATTTGAAGATTTTGTTTTTAAACACACGAAAAATTCAGGATTTAATTTGTGTGGGCCCCTTAAATATAATAAAATATGGTTTAATATATTTTAATTAAGCTTAAAACCCTACTTAACTGAAAAACCTAACTTGGGAATTTTCCATAGAGAGCAAAAGACGAAAAGTCGCTGATCTTCCATGCATCTTCTTGATAGAACTTTTTCTCTCGTCCATACAAAAATTATTTGTAATCCAAATTTCTATCACAAAAAAGTTAATGAAGACTACGATGGGTCGTTTGGAAGAATCACAGCTACATCGTCTCTGTTTCCATGGCTACTCTTCTAGCCACCCCTGTTTTCTCTCCTTTGGCTTTTTCCCCTCTAAGAAACCGCCATTGGTGTTCCAAGATACGATTCGATTCGAATCATCAGAAGAATTCTAAGTCTAAAATAATCCAGAAGCTGAATTCATCAAAAGTTCCTAAATCAGACATGGAAACTAGGTTTCTGCAACCAAGTTCCCCAGAGTCAAGCTTTGAAGGAAAAAGAAACCTCTCAATTAAAGCCTTAGATGAAGCAGGATCCGGAAGTACCTCACCTATCTCTCGTAACGTAAGCTATATGACTAACTATGCTGTTTGTTTACCCTAAATGATTCAATTCTTATTGTTTTTTGTTGATGCACACCAGGTGTTTGCGGTATTTCACTTGTTGGTATCACTAGGGATTATAGTTGCGGCAGACAATTTCTTGAAGAAGGCTTTTGTAGCAGCGTCAATTAAGTTCCCAAGCGCTTTGTTTGGAATGTTTTGTATTTTTTCTGTTCTTATGATATTGGATTCCGTTGTTCCTACTGCTGCAACGAGTTTGATGAATTTCTTCGAGCCTGCGTTTCTCTTCATCCAGAGATGGCTTCCATTGTTCTACGTTCCTTCTCTTGTAGTTCTTCCTCTTTCCGTTAGAGATATTCCGGCGGCTTCTGGTGTCAAGATCTGCTATATTGTAGGTATATGCTTTCACTTAACACTAGATCAATGAACTTTATCCTCACTCAAAAGTTACAAAACTTGGTTAATTTCTTGCTCTTTGCTTGCTCTCATGGCTAATTATCTGCTCTCTTTTGCTCATGTGTAATCATTGTACAGCGGGTGGATGGTTGGCGTCTTTATGTGTAGCAGGTTTCACAGCTATTGCAGTGAGAAATCTGGTGAAAACCGAAATGACAGAAGCTGAGCCTATGGCAAAACCTTCACCATTTTCATCTTTTGAACTTTGGAGTTGGAGTGGAATCTTTGTTGCATCGTTTATTGGTGCTTTATATTACCCTACTGCTTTAGGGACAAGTGCAAGAACTTGTCTCCCTTTTCTTCTATCTGCAACTGTTCTAGGCTACGTTGTTGGTTCTGGGTAAATGCAAATCCCAATTTCTCCTCATATTTTGAAGTCTCTCTTAATGTTCTTTTAATAGCTTTCAGTTTATCCTTCTTTTCCAGGTTGCCTTCTGCTGTCAAGAAAGTTCTCCATCCGATTATCTGTTGCGCATTATCTGCAGTTCTAGCTGCTTTTGGTTTTGGGTATGCTTCAGGAACTGGGCTTGATTCTGTTCTAGGTAATTTCATCTAATGAAACAAAGTATAGAAAGACTCTTTTAAGATCTAAAGAGAAAGTAAAACAGACCTTTGATGGTGACAGGAAACTATCTTACCAAGGTAGCATCAGATCCAGGTGCTGGTGACATCTTAATGGGTTTTCTCGGCTCTGTTATTCTCTCTTTCGCTTTCTCCATGTTCAAACAAAGAAAGGTAACATCAAATACCTGAGATTTCTTGCTCCTTATGCTTAAACAATTAAACTGGTGTGCACTCTCTGGTTTGTCTTGTCTTCAGCTCGTCAAGAGGCACGCAGCTGAGATTTTCACATCTGTGATCGTCTCCACCGTATTCTCACTCTACTCCACTGCCCTTGTTGGACGTTTAGTCGGGTTAGAACCGTCTTTAACCATATCAATCATACCCCGATGCATCACGGTCGCATTAGCCCTTAGCATTGTATCACTCTTTGAAGGTATATATATATGTGAATATGTGATCTTCTTCATCTCCACCTCTCAATACTTAAAAACCATCACTAATTAACAAATCTCTTGGACATTTTCAGGAGCCAATTCATCTCTTACAGCTGCTGTAGTCGTTGTGACTGGTCTGATCGGAGCTAACTTCGTACAAGTTGTTCTTGATAAACTTCGGCTCCGTGATCCAATCGCACGGGGAATCGCAACTGCTTCAAGGTGATTCATTTCTTTCTTAAATTGAATCAAAGAAGTGAAATTTTTCACTTTTCTACTTTTTTAGCAAGAAAAGATGATGGTATTAATCATTGATCCGATAAGAATCAAAAGATATGATTTTTAATTCTTGGTATGGGTTTTATGTGTAGTGCTCATGGGCTTGGAACAGCGGCTTTGTCAGCTAAGGAACCAGAGGCACTTCCCTTCTGTGCAATTGCTTATGCTCTCACCGGAATCTTTGGATCTTTATTGTGTTCTGTGCCAGCTGTCCGGCAGAGTTTGCTGGCGATCGTTGGCTGAGGAATGATGACGTGGCGACGTAAGATTTATGGTACGTAGAAGCCGGCGAGTTACTAAATATCTAAAGAGCTGTGCTGGCAAATCCTTATTTGTTGTAGAAAAAATGTAAATTTTGTTATCATTCGAACTTTATAAAGACGTTTATTAAGCGTATATCGTATTAGCAGATAAACATTTGAAAATAAAGAAAATTTGATATTTTTAATATTTTTCGTATTTTACAAATATAAAATATGTGAAATGATGTAATTATTAAACAAGTTGTTCCAGCAAATTTATAAAGATGTTATTAAACGTGAAATTATTAAAGATATAGATAGTGATTTTTATCTTGAATAAATTTAGTAAAAAAAAAATTAATTTCTTGTGAAAATTATAATTTTATAAAGAAATCTTTGAACTATCAGCCTTTTTTGGGTAAAAAAAATCTTTTTTTTGTCTTCTGTGTAAAAAAAATCTAATTAAACTTTTAGTAGAAAACAATTGTTTTTAGTATAAAAGAAATTAATTGGAAAAAAAAAGAAAACAAATTAATCATGTAAATAAACCCGAGGGCAAAAGCGTCAAAATTCAAAGAAGATGATGTCATGTAAGCCGCAAAGGAAGGGCTTTAAGTCTTCTCTCAACTCTCGCTTGCTTGATTTTCTCGTATCTACCACAAAAAACAAACATGCTCCTAATCCCCACTTCCTCTTCTTCATCTACTTCGTCGTCATCTCTGTAAGCTTATACCTCTTTCTCTTCAAAATTCAAATTTCTCTACTCTAATCACAATATTCACTAATATCATCTACTCTTGGCTTTGATTCTGTAGTATCTTTCCTCCATCTTTCTCCAATTACGATTCATATACATCAAATCACACTCCATTCCTCTCCAATTTACGTTATCAGATTCCCCACGGTACCAATTTCTTCAATTCTTAGCCTTTTCCATCTTCAATTTTACAGTCACGTCCTTAAAATTCAAAAATTGGGATCTGTGGGTTCTTCAGGAAGCAGAAAGTTGAAAAATTTCCGGCTTAGAGCGAATTTCTGGGAGTCAATTCGATCTGGGTATTGCCTAATTGAGCTCATATAACATTCTGATTAATCGATTGAATCATTAATTGATCTTTGCTTCTGTTGTTTTACAGATTTATAAAGAATAACAGTACAACACAACTTGTGGAACCACCTTCAACAACTGAAGAAGATGAAGAGGCACCACTTCCTATAGAGTTTATTTTAGTTGAAAGAACTCTACAAGATGGGTTAAAAGAAGAGATTATATTCTCATCTGGTGGTGAAATTGATGTTTATGATCTTCAAACTCTTTGTGACAAGGTTTAAACTACATGTCTACAAGCTAACTTCTTACCCTTTTCATCTCATGTTTTGCTACTTACTGACTTCAAAATTTGAATTAAAAGGTGGGGTGGCCTAGGAGACCATTATCTAAATTAGCTGCAGCTTTGAAAAACAGTTACATGGTTGCTACATTGCATTCAGTATCATCATTTTCAGATTCAGGTACTTAAAGTTAGCTCTTTTTTAGAGGATGTTTTGATGAATAACTTAGCGGATTTTGGAGAAGTTATTTGACAGAAGGGAATAATGGGCAAAAGAAGAAGCTTATTGGAATGGCGCGAGCGACATCAGATCATGCTTTTAATGCTACAATTTGGGATGTTCTTGTTGATCCTGAATATCAGGTAACAAAAGACAAAGGTTTTGTTTTTGGATTCAAAGGTTTGGTTTTTGATTCAAAGGTTTGGTTTTTGGATTCATAGCTTTGGTTTTTGGATTCAAAGGTTTGGTTTTTGGATTCAAAGGTTTGGTTTTTGGGTTCAAGGTTTGATTTTTGATTCAAAGGTTTGGTTTTTGGATTCAAATTGGTTTTTGGATTCAAAGGTTTGGTTTTTGGATTCAGAGGTTTGGTTTTTGGGTTCAAAGGTTTGGTTTTTGGATTCAAAGGTTTGGTTTTTGTTAATGGGTGTTAGTTTTTTAGGGTCAAGGACTTGGTAAAGCTCTTGTAGAAAAGCTTGTAAGAGCTCTTCTTCAAAGAGATATTGGTAATATATCGCTTTTCGCAGATAGTCAAGGTATAGATCATTAACTTCTGCTGCATTTTGAATCAGTATTTGGACTTGTGTTCTTCCTGGTTTTTTGAATTTTTATATCTTGGGGTTTTCAGTGGTGGATTTCTATCAGAATTTGGGGTTTGAAGCTGATCCAGAAGGCATCAAAGGCATGTTTTGGTATCCAAAGTACTGATTTGGTGATTTGCAATATTTATTTGTATGATTTTATGTGCTGTTTTTATGTTGGAAGCAGCTTATGATCTATAAGTTAATTGTGCATTTGTAACTCTATTGAAATTAAAATGAAGTAGAAGTTACAATTTCTCTTCTGTTTTTTTATTGATTTTGGGTCTAAAATCTCCTTTGAAATTATCAAGGAAGAAACTTGGTGTTGCATTATGATATTTAAGAACTATTTTTTTTTTTTTGAGAAAAAGACCTCTAACTATAAAAAATGTTTTTTAAACCCTGAATTTAATAACCGGTTTTTGAAGCAGATCTAAGATTTCAGTTTAAGAAATTGGGTTTTTAAGGTTTAGGTAGAGTTTAAAAAACTCAGTTATCAAAATTAAAAAAATAAATATATTTTTATAGTTGAGGTTTTTTTTTACCAAATAGAGATAATTTAGGTCCAAAATACCATATTTCCTTGTGTGTTAACTGAAAATGCTATTGCTCTGCTATTCAATTCTCTCTACATTACAGGTTTTTCTTTTATCTCCACACAAATTACAAACAGCAAGAAACCGTCCTTTTCGCCATGAGAAAATATACTCACAACCATGAAAAGCAGATAAGAGTAAACACAGAAAGAAGAAGAAGAAGAAGAAGAAGTGGAAAATGAAGTAAAAAAAGGCGATATATCGACACGTTTTCTGCTCTTTTTAAGCTTTAGCAGCTTCAGTAGGTGCAGAAGCTTTGTTGGAAATAAGCTGCTCATAAAGATCTCTAATCTTTAACCCAACAATAGTCTGGAAAAGACCAGTTCCATTGTTGCTACCTGGGAAATCAGCATGTTTAAGCATCTGTTGAGTAACTTCACCGTAGAATTTAGTCGAAAGATTGCTCAAATGACTCTCTACATAGATCAGTTCATCAAGTCTATCGAATTGCCCGTCCATCTCCAAAACCGAGACCTGCGCAAACCCGAGTTCTTTAGTACATGTTCAAGACCCTGAAGGAAATCAGAAGATGATCTTAAATATACCTCATTGTCAAAGTAGGAGTCTGGTTCGTAAGAAAACTTGATTCCAGGGTAGGAGCAGGTGAGTTTGCGGCCACAAGGGATCCAAGAAATGGTGGAGCCTTCATCAAAGAGGTAAACTGGACTAAAGTACTTAACTCCTTCCTTCATTATCAATCTTACTCTCAACACTTTTCCTTCATTATCATCTGGAATCAACTGTGTTGGTAACACTTCAATCACTGCGTCTGCATACTGCTTTTGTGGGTCTGCATTTGATGAAATTTAGATCTTAATAAGATCTTTTGATTCCAGGGTATGAAATTGAAGAAGAGATTTTACCTATGAAAGCATCAAAGTCAGGCTTTCTAGCTTCAATACTGGCTTTAATGCTCTCCAAACTGTGTCCTCTTTCAGCCATGTCTCTCTGTGTTCATAAAGCTTTAATCTTTTTAAAGATTTGATGATGCATATGATTCAAATGAGGAAGAAAGAAAATGGTGGGAATGATGAAACTAAACCTGAATTTTCCAGGCGAATTTGACTTCATTGCTAATATCTAAGTAGATACTGAAGTCCAAAAGATCTCTTACTCTCTCATCAAACCTTTAAAGAATTCATGCAAAAAAGATTCCAAATTCAGATCCAATAACAGATTCAGATTCTCAAAGCAAGATTCTTTATCATCAAAAACATTTAAAACAGAGTAGATTGGGGAGCTTACATTGGATGAAGACCTTCAATAACAAGAATCTTTGGAGGTTGAATAAGTTCAGGTGCATCAAGAAGACCAGTAACATGATTATAAATTGGTTTTTGAACAGCAACACCACTTTTAAGAGCTTTAACTTGTTCATACATAAGATCAAAGTCATTAGCTCTTGGGTCTAAAGCAGTAACACCTTTCTCCTTACGACCAGTACGGTCAAGAGAATGATAATCATCAAGACAGATGACTGTAGTCGTGTCACTGATGAGTGTGTTTGAGTCAGGATTGCCTCCTTTTGGTGGCTCAGCAGCTCCACCAAAGACACTTGTAAGTCTACGCATGAAGGTACTTTTGCCACATCCTGAGTCAGCAGCGAGACCGATCACAATGGTTTGTTGTGAGCAAGAGATTGTTGTGTTGAGTCTACGGTTTGATTGAGATGGTTTACGGTAGAAGAAGATGTGTTTGGAAGAGGAAGAGGAAGAAGATGAAGTTAAGAAATGAGGTGAATTTAGAGAGTGTGTGGAGTAGATAGTGGAGATAGCCATTGTTGTGTGTGTTTGAGTTTTCTCTTCCTGAGCTCTTCTCTGTTTTTTTTTGTTGTTGTTGAGGTGAGCTTCAGGTCGAGTGATGAAGATTAGGATAGAATGAAGAAATGGGTAACGATTTTGTTTTATGGGTTTTTGTGTGGTGACATAAAAATCTAATTTTTAATAAGAAATATTGTTTTTTTTTATGGGGGAAAGAGAGAAATGAGAGGAGGAAATGGGGTGAATAGGAAACAGATGGCAATATGGAAAATGAGATTGTTTTTGTATTGATTTGAAGTAATGAGTGGTTCATGTTTTTGGTTTAGCTAAAGTAAATAGTATGTATATATGTAAATTATTCGTTAAATTATAGATAAAATTCATAAAATAATGAATAAGAAACAGTTTTAATTGATGATACATGTATAACAATCATTCAAAAACTTTGCTATTTTCTATTTTGTTGAGGATAAATGGAGGTAAAAAAACAGAGTACAACAATTCTACACTAAAGCAAGCAGACAAGAACAATACTACTTGCCTGAACGGTATGTGTTTTAAATTATCTTTAGTTCAATAATTAATGACAATTGAGTTAACGGGTAAGGTGCCGTTGCTGATGAAGTGATAAGTAGGCACAGCCACAGGGCGTGGAGAAGCTTGGTGGCTATTTACTCGGTTTCGGATATTTGAATTGACACGTGGATGACTCTTACTGGACAGAAGGAGATTGGGTGTTTAAGGTGTGGAGTAGAAGGATAGTGTGCATGTGGGCCCCATTGGACATGACTCGTATATCCCCTTCAGTTTTGAATCTTTATTCTTCTTTTGATCCCAAAAAGCAAATTAGTCTACGTCCTTTTTGTCTCAACATTGACCCAGTTGTGAGACCACTGTATTGAAATGTAACAATAACCGATTTAAAAAAAAAAAATGTAACAATAACCGTATGTATGGTCTTATTGAATATTTTGTCATAAAAATCCTTTTTTTCGAACATAAAAAAGTTCACAAATGTTGACAAATGATATTTGCTACTACAGAAGGAGTTTTACACATGGACAACAAAAGAGTAAGAAATCAACAGAAAACGGGCCGTACAACACAAACCTCACACTCTCTTGCTAGTTGCTACTATTTATAACTACAGAAATTTTATGACAGACAATGGTAAAATGGTAATTATACTAATACGAGTATATCAAATCTTCATCAAAGAGGGGGAATTACCGAGTTGTTCTCCTTTTTTACTTGTTTCCCCTAAAGTAGAGGTAAATTTTCTGCAAAATCAAAAATGACTTGGTATAAGCTAACAAATTTGAAGGATAGTGTAGGGATGAGATAAGTTAGATCAGAAGCTTACCTGCAGAACCCATAGACTCAGAAGCGACTCCAAACAGAAGATACCAAAGCCGATAAAGTAGAAGATCTGCAGCATTCATTCGTTAGGGTCAAGATTTGCTTGTTAGTTTAGGTATCCTGAGTTTCAAGGTCAGTGAATAAACATATACTATAATAAGCATTTGGTATATAAATATGGATATGTGGTCCGTACCCCGGCTAATAAACTGTCTGAGATGACATCAATGGCTGCGAGCACACCCCTGTTGATAAAAGAGTGGGGAAAAAGTTTATTCCAAGGCATGACAAAAAGACGCTTTAGTCTGACGGTTAAAAAAGCTTTACACGGTTAAAACAAGAGCTAAGATTCTCATTGAACAGACGAGGGTCAAAGACAATTTTATTCGAGTTTTAAAGTATAACTCAATATTGTTATATTTTGTCTATCAGAACAACTTAAGAACTTTCTAAGCGAAACCCACACCAGATTAACTAACTACACATCAAGAACCAGAACGCTCAAGCATGAGAAGAATCGTAGGCTACAAAATTTGGAAGACTTACGTTAATGATTTTCCATGGAAAAAGATGGGAGGAGCAATGGCGGCAACAATGCAGAAGCCGATGTGAATCTGTGTAAAATTATGTTTAATCATATGGAAAATAGAAAGTATACCAGGTTACAGGGAACATAGAAATCTATATACAACAGGTTTTTTTTTTAAACTCACCAAGTAGAAGAAGAAAAACCAGCCGAACTTCAAAGCACTGTCAGTCCTGCAAGGTCGTAAAAGCATTTCAATTATATGATCTGTCTTTTACACAAATATAATTATACAGCAGAGGCACAATGCAAATAGGGCCGATCAACAAAATTGATCTTGCAGGTTTCCGAACCAGTGGAAGAGAACAAGAACAAAAGTGTATTACCTCATTGCTCGGTATAGAGGTCTGTACCATAGTACATATGAAACAGGACATCCAATCAGCGCATATATTGTGGCCAGGAAAAAGATTTTAACACCTATCATTAATGTTTTTAAACCACAGTATTAGTTCACCAAATCCATATCAAACATCACAAACATTACAGTATAGTATAGTGTACTCTAGAGCTTACCTCCGCCTTTGATCCAGCAGACCATCGTTGCAATGACATTGAACACCAGACACAAAAGGATACCTGAAAATTTAAACTCGAACAGTAGAAGCCTCCATCAGATACATTTCAAGGAAAAGGACACACAAGCTATTATTAAACTTACCTAACCAACTAGCAAAAGCAAGATACTGCAGCTTTTGTGCATGGACTGGTATCTCATTAGCAATGTCATGGTGTATAATTGGGAAAAAGGGAGGCCAGTTTTTATCATCTATCTGGACACCAGCTGCAACATGATTTAAGCACGGATTATTCACCACAAAATTTGCAAAAATATTTTGCGCAGACCAGGTCAAACTAATGAGAAATATGGCTATTATAATGCCGTTTACTTACATTTAGCAATAGCATCCTCTCTCCGCTTAATATCCTAGTGAACAGAAAATAAAGAGTTACAAGAAAATGTGAATCAGCAAAATTTTAAGAAGCACAGTGAGGACCTATTTACCATTTCTTTCTTCCTAAGTTCAGCTTCCCAATCAGCAAGCTTCCTCTGTTTCTGTGAAGAATCCTGCAACAATTCAGCACATATTTAAGATAAAAAGCAAAATGAGGAAGGCTCATAAGTGTAGGGATATTTATTGATGTCCTTACATTCATCGTATCCAGTGGAATATCAACTGTAGCATCGAGGCTTTGGCCAAATCCAACTGGCTTAGATGCAGCAGGGACCCTTCCACCGCCTTTCTGCAAATTTTATCACAAATAACACCACTCCGTAAACTATCGAATGCTAAGAGCCAATAACTCAATGAAATCGTCAAAACTAAATTTGATGCTCCAAAAACTAAAGAAAGAGAGCCTGAATCCTCTCCGAATCTTGAAGAACACACTCCACACTGGAACAATGACTCCCTAACACCACTTGATAGTCCAGATCCAAATATACAGTTCGGAGCATTAACCTATGTAAAATATCTCTATAAATCCTGAACGAAACATCAGGAAATCCTTCATCTCAACACTGCTAAAATCATTTCAAACAGAAATGAGCCTCGACTATCATGTTAAAGTCACACAATCCTCAGTTTCTGCTACATTAAACTTACACAAAAATAAATAGAAACTCCAGGAAACTCAAAATAAGTGAGAGATCTAGATTCCATAACCGTCGCGAACNATAAGTGAGAGATCTAGATTCCATAACCGTCGCGAACACAGAATATTTAACAAAAAACTAATAATAATCCGCAAGTAAATCATGAATCTAAAGATGCTCAGCCAAAAAACAGAAAAAGCGGAGACTGAGCGAGAAGAAAAGAAAGAAGAAAGAGAAAACAATACCGAGAAGGGATTAACGATTTCATCTTCTTCCTCATCGAAAGGGTTAGGGTCATGGTGGCGATTCATTGTGAGTCAACAGATCCAAGATTCGAGAACTAAAATCTTATCCCTACAAAATCGCCTAGATCCGGTGAGGGTAAGAAAAACAAAAGAATAGGAAAGGAAAGATACCACCGACTGCGTAGCGAACTGATATTGGACTCCTTTTCTTTCTTTCACTCACACGCATACACACACCAAAAGCGCAATTTCAAACCACCTGTATTTACAAAAATGCCCCCAGATAACTAAGTGGGCCGTATTGGCTGTTTTGAATTAAGCAACAATATATATAGGCCCAAATCACTAATTATTAAACTTTTTTAAGAATACAATTTCTTTTACGAACTTCGGAAAAAGTATGAAGTATGAACAGATGTAGAGAGGAAAAAAAAAAAAACAGATATCTGTATTCTGTAGATTGAAAAAAAAAATCTGTTTTTTTTCCAATTTTTTGGTTTTGCTCAAAACTGCTCTGTTTTTTTTTTTTTTTTCAGGTAACAATTTTGAGCAAACAGTTAAAAAAAAAAGTGGAAAAAAAAGTTACCAAAAAAGAAAAGAATAGATAGCGAGAAGGCTAGTTTTTTTTTTTTTT
>KE151672.1:13037-28084 GCA_000411095.1 Aethionema arabicum
TGAAAGAAACAAAAGAATTCTGTATTAAAAAAAAGGAAAATTAAAATTTGATAGATGCATAAATCATAAATTATTGGGGATACTTGTTTAATTTATTAATATCTAATAAACAAATTTAAAAATTATTGGCTTTATACTTTCTTCTCTAAGTTCTCCGCATTACGTCGTATTGATGACTCAGCAACATGACTATATTAATAACATCGTATTGACGCGATGTTATATTATTTTATTTTTGGTATTAATAATTAATAATATAATATAATTTGCCATGTTATTGAGAAATTAAACAAATGTGTATTACAATTGGTCAAAATATATACATGTGTAAATGTTATTTTGAAAAGACAAAGATATCCCTACTTATATAAAGAAAAAATTGATACTATCCTAAGTTAAAACCTTATCAAACCACACGCATAAACACATGTATATTTTACAAGTCCTTATTTTTTGTTTTCGGAAACAGTAGATATATTAAAACTACCAACAACGCAGAACTCACATATACAAAGAGCTAAAAACCTTGGAATTTAAGATTGTTCAGGCTTTCAGCAACTACAACTTGAGCGACTTGCTCGGATAAAATCGGCGAAACAATTGCCGTCTAATTAACGAAATTCTTAGCTAAATAAGCTATAGTATGAATTGTTCTGTTTAATGAATCTAAGTTTGTAAGTGATGGAAAATAGATCGAAATCTCCTAAAAATGCATTAATCAATTGATTTAGCATATCTAGAGATACCCATCTATTCTCCGCCTTTACCTGATACTAGAACTTTTACAAAGTCCTTAATTTTATTTTTTTCCCCCAATTCCCTAATTAATTTAATTCTAGTATAGTTTACTCTAAGGAGTTTTATTTATTTTGAGAAACTCTGTGTACTACCCAAAATAGAAAGCTCGCCAACGCCTGTCCCCCTTTTCCCTATCAACAAATAAAAAAACTTTCATATAAAAAAAATTAAAACTTTTAATAAAAAAAGAAACTTTCTTACATGTAAATATATGAACAATACCAATGAGCTCATGTGAGACGCTTTATCCGTTAGACCGGAGAGAGCAGGTCTAGTGGGACATCGTCAGAAACTAGGAGGTTTGCATAAGAGAAATAGATAATAAAGAAGAACCAGAGGATCCATAAGGAAGCAGCGGCGAGAGTTAATGTGGTAGAAATATCAGATAAAATCATAAGAGCACCTAGAGCTCCGAATAGATGACTGATGTATCCCAAGAACTGACTCAACCGAGGTTTGTTTTGGAGCATAACTTCAAAGACTCGAAGAACAGCGAAGATAAGTAAGAAGATAAAAAAACAGAGAATAGTAACATTTCGATCTGCTGCAGTGGTGAGAGCCGAAGACTCGTTAGTCACAACAATTTGGAGTAACCCGATAGCTAAAATGTTCATGACGATGACAAGTTTGTGAATGGTAGAGGATACTACTACCATCTTCTTATCGTCGTTGGAGTTAGACTGCGTATTCCTCGACATCAGGATGTTAATGGCAAATTATATCGACGATAAGGTAAGCTATTGAAATTGAAATTGAAATTGAAATTGAAATTGAAACTGAAATCGAAATCGAAATTAAAATTGAAATTGAAATTGAAACTGAAATCGAAATTGAAATCGAAATCGAAATTGAAATGAAAATGAAAATGAAAATGAAAATGAAGATGAAGATCGTATTTATAGCCTCCTTCAGACTTTTACGAGTTGGAGGGCTGTTGAAAATGACGTTTGCAGTTTTCACCGACTATTTTTTGGTTAACGATTTTGATTAAATCTAAACTCTGAATGCGTGCTAAGCCTTTTTAGGCTATACAAGTAGGCAATTTAAACTTCCAATTAAAATTTGTCACATCATAATATATTTCCACATCATCGATTATCGTTGACGTTATCCTTCAACTAAACAAGAGCCCTAATTCTATTAGCCTCCTACCCTCTCACCTTCCTCTCCTTCCGACCTCTCATCTCCAAAGCTTCAACGAAAAAACGTTTCCACCTCCAAACACTGAAAGATAGTCCGTGTCCACATTAACTGTCACTAAAAGACATAATGTAACCCTCCTTCTCGCCATTAAATACTCTGCATCCTTTCAGTGCTTCCCAAAAACACCTGACTGTATATCTGACTGGATCTTCTCCCGCCCTTGAGAAAAGGCGATCTTCTATCCTTTCAGCTCCCAAATCCCATCGCTACTCCACAACCATCGGATTAAAATCTAAAATTTCCATTGGATCCTGGCGAAATCAGATGACGACGTACAGACAGATCTTGAGCGAGCTGATCATCCCCTTCGACATTCTTTCTCTAAGAATCAAATGCAACTCCAGGATTCACATAGGAAAACAACAAACCTCACACAATACATTCAAGACAAAGGTAGGCAAATTTGAAGTAAATTTGAGATTGGTGGTAGCATTAAAGGAATCAATGTTAGTTTAGTGGAATCTATCTAAACAGTTGATTAGGGAAACAACAAGTTTTGAGTGATGGTCTTAACCGAACCATGTAATCACTCAATTTAATCAAAATTCTACCTAATGGTATTTACTGTTTGGTGTTTCAGGTGTATCATCAGTTCCACCTCGCAGTTACAGGTATCTTCAGGTAATTTTTGTGCAAAAGATATGAACCAGTAGAGATTCTAAATAGCTTTAACATAGTTTTCTTTTTTGTTTGTTGTTGGTTTAGACGATGCTTAGGATTCGATCTTTAGAGAGGTGTCTTGCGGTTCAAAAGGGATACAAGGATAAATCGATAGCATTTGATGTAAAACGATCTGGTGTGATGCATCTCAGGTAATATTTAGTTTATGATTTCTTCAGTTTTTTCAGCAATTCTTGAAGAGTGAATGGATTTTGCAGGCGCAGATACGAGAAAGGGTTTGCAGGCATGGTGAATAGACCGGTAGGAGCTGGAATTGCGTCCAGTGTGTTTTGGAGTAAGATGTGTAAAATTGAAGATAAGACTGCAGACAAGTCTGTTTTGAAGGATACAAGTGATTTGAGTGATATTCAGGAGGCGATTTGTGAGGAGAAAATTGAAAAGAACTCAATTTTGAGTGATTTAGAGAACTAAGAATGCTTCAAAGGTCCATCCATGGAGTTTTAAGGAGAAAGTTAAAGAAGAGGAAGACACTGTAAAGAAAGAGAGGAAGAAAGATATAGCAATGGAGGAAGAAGAAGTTAGGAGTTTTGTAGAAGCTAAATCCATGGAGATTGAAGATAAAATCAGCCTTGAAGAGAACAGTACAGAGAAAAGATCTTCAGAAGATAATGACGAAACATCAAATTGTAGAGAAACAGAGGAAATATCAGAAGAATTGTGTACAAATCAAGAATCAGAAACATATGTAAATGATGAACAAGATGAAGAAGAAGTAGAGTATGAATATAGTGTGGATAAGGATTGGGCTTACGAAATATCACCACCGCGAAAACACTGGGAAGATCTCAGAAACGAGAGATTTTTTGAGTTTATAAACAAGGAATTTCCAGCGAAAGAAGCTATAATTGAGTTGAATGACAGGTATGCTTAATCATCAATTTCAAATCTAGGTTTTTTTAGTTTTTGATGATTCAAGAACGTGATTATTTTGCAGTATGCAAGTTTCAAAATTCCTCAACAGCAAATAATCGATAAAGTGTTGATCTGACATCCGCAAAGAAAGATCAATCATGAAGAAGAACAAGAAGAAGAAGATAACATGGTTGCGTGTTTATAAATATCATGTCTACTTAGGCTTAAAGATCTCATGTGTTAGAACAAAGCGCATTACGTGGCTCAAGGTCTGTGTATTGTTGGGTACTTTCACGTCTTGCAAGCTCCGATTCTCTTGCTGAAACGTCTTAAATTTTATTTTCAAGTACAGGAGCTCTTGAATCAGTGGGTTTGACAAAATATGCTCTAATTTTATGTTGTTTTGTAGTTAAGCAACAAAAAACTTGAAGCCTAATCAAAGAGTAAAGATGGAAGCTCTGTGGTGCCAAATTCATTATCTTAGTGGTTGGTTTGTGTTGTATGTATATGGTTGCTCTTTGAGGAAGGTGTTTCAAACAATTGGCTTTTTATTAACCGAGATGGTATAGGTTTTTAAATCTCTATCTAAAAGAATAGGGAAAAAATTGTATCCATTGATTTTTACCCTAAACAAAAGAAGACATACTTTTGCATGCGTATGCTCTTACGATTTGTACGTAACATCTACTCATTTTGTTCTTATTTCGTTTTATTGTTTTACATTATTATTAACTATTACTTATTACTTTAATTAAAGTCCGTATTCTAATCAAATTCGAAATAATTTCAAATTATCTTCTCATAAAAATAACCATTACTTACACATGATCTCTACATATAATTCACAATAAAAAAAAAAAGGTATCCGAACTTGGGAGTAAGAATAACAAAAGCAATATTGCCAAGAGGCCGAAAAGTTCCCTGTTATCCATAATTGTTTGTTTAAAAACAGGTGCAATTATGAATCGTTTTGTACTTTTTTCATTCCATGTTTTCATAGTTATAATCTCATAAAATTTGAATTTTCCATTGTTGTAATGAACTTAGAATATGTACATATTTTCTCCGTAAATTCATACCTTACTAATATAACATAATATTGACATATTTTTGGGTGTTGGGTTCTACGAATGAGTGGATATACTAACATTTATAAAGATTTATACAAACCTTTGAAAGTAATTTGAATGTTTTTTTTTCTTGTTAACTAGGATGGGTTCGGGCCTTCGACCCTAATCCCACCTACGGCCCGGAGCCAACCTTTGCTTGACCACACTATTTCATTGGCCCTCAGCACTCCTCCCCGCCTTGAGACTCAAATATGTGACATTTGGGCACATACCCAAGAGTTCCCACTATTTGAGCTACCCAGTCCGGATGAAGTAATTTAAATGTTCAAATATCATAAAACATTAAATCAAATTAAACAAATTATGGTATTTTAAATTTTATTAATAACATGTGTGATATTCGTGTTTAAAACAATATAATGCAGGTTAAAATTACAGAATTAAATAGACGGAAAAGATTAGTCTAAAATAATTTGTTGAATAAATGATAATATTAATATTGACCTCATAGAAGGTAATAATGTTTGAGGAAAGAAAAACATGTAATAATGTTTATTATGCATTTATATTATATAAAAGTATAGTGTCTAATCATCTTACTGATCAAAATTTTAAATTAATAAAACAACTTTATCCTAAATATATGAGATGTTTCACTTTAACAAGAAAAAAGGGCTCTATAAATGGAAATCCCATGGATGTCGCCCGTCGCTCGAACAAAAGAACAGAGAGGGTTGTTGTTCTCGGGCGAATGACAGCACTTTTCAATATTTCTTTGAGTTTTTCTAAACTCTGACTTTTGAGAGAAAAAAAATGAGAAAGACTAATATTTGTCGACTGTACATATGAATTCTATGTATTTGCTATATGAATATATATATATTTGCAATTTGTTTTCCGTGTATTGATGACTCAGCACGTCAAGAGAAATAAACTATATATACTAATCTAATCTATAAATTAATATTTTAGTGTTAAGAATCTAATCTATAAGATACACTAATAGAAAAGTGGGGTAGAAACGTGAGCTTAGTTGACCCCATTTAACTTATGTTTTTTAAATTTTTTTATTAAAATTTTTGTGTTAACTTTACATATTTTTTCTTTATCACTCCAGATATTTTGTTTTTTTTATTGGTTTTTAAAATCATTTTTTAAATAATATATAGGTGATTTTAGATTCAGAAAAAAAAAATATAGGTGATTTTAGGATTTATAAAAAATGATTTAACATTTTATTTTAACAAAAAATAACAGGTTCCGCCACTTTTCCTTTTTTCAGAGCGACGACTTTTTTTTTTTATCTTCTTCGTTTCTTCCATCTCTGTCTTCTACTATTTTTTTTTTATACAGACGATTTCTATTTGTGCTTATAAATGAACAATAAACATAATCGTTATTATAATAATCAATTAATATTATTGTATATTTGTGCTTAAATGAATTACAATAATCTAACATTTTAAGAACTGCCGTAATAAGAATAATTTGATTAAGTATTTAATCCATGATAATAATTGTTCAATCCATAATTCAAAATTTCAAAAAAGTATCCTAAATTTTCAAACTGTAGTATTGAATAATTATAAGATTATATAACTATTACACAAATTATAATATATGAAGTAAAGAAATTATGAAAAACCTTTATAAATTATAAACAACCGTATAACATTCATACTTATTTTATGAAAATTAATTTTGAATTTCAAAGTCAGTGAAAATTTATAGTTTAATATTTAGAAGGTGCCAAAATAAATATATATTAATACGTGTTTTTGGTTATTTAAGTAGTTTTGAATTGATTTTAAATGATTTTGAAAATATTTTCTTACTAAAACTGTTTTGAAAGAAACAAGAAAATTTGTATTAAAAACTTGGAGAGAAAATTTAGAGAAATTATGAAAAGTGTTCTAATTCAAGCTTTTATTTTTGTTGCAAATTTGTCCTTTGTGTGAGGCCAATTATACCCTTGTGTCTATTGTGTGAAGGTAAAAGTTAGTGATTATATCATCTACCCGACGAGAGCATGGAACACACCAAAACTACAACAAGATGTTGAAGAGGCCGATATCCCATGGAGTACAAAGATTATGCTTATCGTAGCATCAAGTATTAAAATAAAATTTTTCATTTATAGCTAAATTAAAGAAAAAAAAAAGTTATATCAATATTTTATGCTTATTGGAGCATTAACTTATACCACTCCGGTAATACAAAATGTTCAATTGGAACAAATGATTTTCTAAACTCTAAATTTTTATAAAAAGTTTTTTAAACCAAATATGATTTTTTAAATTTAAATTATTGAGTGGTATCGTTACCAGAAAATAGAGCTTAGTAGAGGTTCTGTTTTCAAGTTGAGGTTCTGTTTTCAATAAATATCATTGGATGGTACATAATTTTAAGTTTTAAAAGCATTATGAATGGGAAAAAAACCATTATGAACCGAGTTTTTGCATCAACTTTTATGTTGTAATTTATGTATTTTAATAAATTAATCTATTTAACAAATTATAGTTATGATAAAATTATTTTTGGTACTAAAAGTTACTTGGTATAATAATCAACCCGAAAATATTTATGTGCCTAGTTATCTATATAAAATCTGAGAACATTGAACACATAATTCACTAATTATTTTTTAGAAACTAATTAATAATACAACAAATACAACGAAAGTGGTGAAAGAAAACACGTTATCGGACGGACAGTGTTCACACATAAAAGGCAAACACAAAATTTTCAATATTCAAAGTCGTAAAACTATAATATTAATTAAAAAAAATGGAAGAAGTTTTTAAAAAAAAAAAAATGGAAACTAAACTCCGGATAACTCTTAATTCTTTCACCCCTTCCACCTCCCTACAAAATCTGTGATATTCTGCTTTTAACGGATCAAATTTCTGACCGGTCCTGCTCTATAAATCTATGAATGTCTTTAATTTTGGATATTCATATAAATTTTAAATATAAGACGGATATTCGATCCACTGTGTTAATAAACAAAACAAAATGGTATTGTAATTCACACATATATATCATATTTTAAAAATATGATTTTTAGATATAAGATCATTCAAAATTATTTTATAAAATCATAACATCAAATAACGAATTAAAAAATAGCATAATATAAAAAAATGTTTTAATAAATACAAAGATTGATATTTTTTCCGTTGTTTGCAAAAATATTCCGTAAACATTATTATTAAAACCAAAAAGTATAAATTAAAGAGAGAAAAATATAAAAATAACTAATGAACCCAAATTAAATATTTTAAAAGACTCTTAAATCTACAAAAATAAATATAAAAGACAATAGCACATTTACATTATATCATAATAAGTAAAAAAATAAAGAAAAAAGAGTAAATATTTAACTTCAAAATTTTAACATAGTGTAAAAAACATTATTGTATTTTGTAAGATAAAATATAAATGTACGTATATTTATAAATTTATATATATGGATCAAAACGGATATCCATTTTTTTTTGTTTTTTCCAACTATATCGGACTTTTTATAAACGGATACTTGATATTTGCTCTGTTTTAAATGGATATCAAATTTTATTATTTGTTTCGCTCCAAAATTTTATAGATTTCCATATTTTTGGGGATCAAAGCGAATACCAGATAAAAGCGGATCTTATGGATTTGCCCGACAGTAACTTTCGTTCTTAATTTCTTATGAAAATAAAACGACGGTCCCATTCTAGTCTCTCAACCCCGTCCATGTTCATCTGTTTTTCTTAGACCATCAACATTGGTAGTCTCTCCAAATTAAAATAAATAAAACATAATATAATAATAATATTTTAATAAAAAAATTGTGATAATTTTCGGTTTGAATCTCTCATTTGAGAGATTATGAGTTCTCAATGAGAGATTCATTTAACACTAGTCAAATTGTTTTTGGTTTAAACCAAAAACATATTTATTAAAAAGATTTTAACTAAAACTTAAATTAAAATATTAATATTAATATTATATTAGTAGAGAGACTCAAGTGAGTATCTCCCAATGTAGATGCTCTTAGATTCTTCTCAATCATTTCTCACCTATTTTTTTTTCCCTGTGTTGTAGAGAAAAAAAAGTAATTAATTAGTGGTTTTTTATTAGACAAAAGTAATCTAAACAAAATAAATTATTTCAAATTTTCAAAAGTTTTTTAATCATGTGAATTTAATATAATCAATATAATTATTTTTTAATTACAAATTAGTTGTATTATAATTCTTTTATAATTTATGTATTTATTACTTTTTAACAAGAGAATATGTTTTTATCAAAGAACCATGTAGGACAAATATGAATTACAACAAAATTGAAAAAAAGGGAACAATTTAAGTAAAACAAAAAAAATATATTAAATCATATTTTGTAAATGGATGAAGTATTATATACATGATCAAATTTTCAAAAGCATAATGAAGTGATCTTGTCTGAAGTAAGATAACCTAGTGGTTTCTACTGTAAGTGTTATTCTCTCATTCTTCTATGACATTCGGGTTCAAATGCAACATGCTGCAGTTGAGTAGCTATTTGTCCTTTTGGATCGGGCTGTAACCCAAAAATGATGTTAAAAACAAAAAAAATTAAGGGACCTTTTTTATAAGCTAATGAAGTGACTTTTTGCATCATGCGGTAATATACGTGTTTATAAATTAATCTATTGAACAAATTTTAGTCAAAATATAATTTTACAAAAATATTTGGTAATTGGTATTTATAAATGACTATGTTTTATAATTTTATGTATTTATTACTTGTTAATAAAATAATATATTTTCACTTTTTTAAATGTTGGGTTTAATCGTGAAATACCAAACCATAGAGTTTTTTTTCACTCATCCCACTATGTTTGGTAGTCGGTATTAAATTAAAAGTTACTCGGTAAATTCAATGACTCAAAATTATTTACGTGCCTAGCTTTTTTTTTTACTCGGAGTTACGTGTCTAGTTATCTATATAAAATATGATAATATTTTAACATGTAATAACTATTATTTTTTAGAAAATAATTAATAACACAACAAATACAATGAAAGTGGTGAAAGAAAATATGTGTTATACGGACGGACAGTGCTCACATATAAAAGGTAAACACAAGATTTAAAAAAAAACTGAAACTAAAATTTTTCATGAATAAAACTGAAAAAAAAAACTGTTGGCAAAAAAATTAAAAACTGAAACTAACCTTCAAAATAGCTTTGAATGTTTCAAATGAATGAACAATAACTTTTTTTTAATATAATAATTAAAAGAAAAAATGAGGATTTGATATGCCTACGGTCAGCTACAAATTGATTCTGCGTATTCTCACGTTAACCTAAAAACTATTAACACAATTAGTTTATCATGAATAATTTGAAATAAATCATAGGACAAAAATATTACACATAATGTTGACATCAAAATCAGCTTTACAAGCCCGTTCATAAAAAATATGTCGTAAATCGTAATATTCACAAAAATCAAGTTCACAAAAGAAACAGTAGTTAATAATGTTGACATGATGTTGCTTTATAACATGTACAAGGTATTTTGGACGATAACGTGGTAAACTTTGGGTGCGGAAAAAACATAAAAATACAATTAACCAATCGCACAAGAGTATTATATTTGCCCAAGTCATCGTCCAAATAACTATTAAAAGTAAGTGACTGTTCCGAGAAAGTTAGAAAGTGTTCCACCCTAATTAACTTCTAAAAATCATATTTTTAGAAATAAGATCATTCAAAATTATTTTATAAAATCATAACAAATAAAAAAAAGCATAATATCTAAAAAATGTTTTATTAAATACAAATATTGATGTTTTCCCGTTGTTTGCAATAATATTCCTAAACATTATTGTTAAAACCAAAAAGTATAAATTGAAAAGATAAAAATAAAGAAAATAAAAAATAACTAAGCAACCCAAATTAATTTTTTTTGAAGACTCTAAATCGACAAAAATAAAAGACAATAACACATTTACATATATCATAATAAGTAAAAAATAACGAAAAACTGGTAAATATTTAAGTACCAAAATTTTAACATATTTAAAAAAAAATTATTGTATATTTTTATGACAAAATATAAATGTACTCATAGTTATAACTTTAGATGTACACGGTAACACGGATGAGAGCGACTTTTTTTTCAACTATATCCTACTTTTTATAAACTGATATTTGATATGTCATATTTGCTCTGTTTTTAACTGATATCAACTTTTATTATTTGTTTCGCTTCAGAATTTGACCGTTATCCATTTTTTTCGGATTGAAGCGAACACCGATTCTTATGGATCTGCCCAACACTAACTTTCATTCTTAAGAAAATAAAAATACAGTCCCATTCTAGTCTCTCAATCCTTTCTCACCGATTTTTTCTGTTTTTTATTAGACAAAAGTAATCTAAACAAAATAAATTATTTAAAATTTTCGAAAGTTTTCTAATCATATCCGAATTTAATATAATGATCAATATAATTATTTTTTAATTACAAATTATAGTTGTATTAGAATTCTTTATAATTTATGTATTTATTACTTGTTAACAAGAGAATATGCTTTATCAAAAAACCATGTAGGATAAATATGAATTTAAACAAAATTGAAAAGAAGGGAAACAATTTAAATAAAATAAAAAAAAGATATCTTATACTCCCTCTGTCCCAAATTGTTTGATTTTCTAATATTATATTTTGTCCCAAATTGTTTGATTTTGTACATTTTTTTTTATTTAATCAAAATTAAAATATGTTCTTGAATTTGTAAATTTCAAAAATCAATATAAAAATTTATTACACTTGTTTTTCTATTGGTTTAGTTATAGATAATTTTAAAGAGAGATGATATATATTTTATGGGAAATGTTAAAAAAGTAATTAAAATTACACAAAAACAAAACATTTAATGAATTTAATAGTTTTTCTTAAAACATGTGAAAAAGTCAAAACATCAAATAAAATGGGACAGAAGGAGTATTAATAATCCACAAGTAGGGAGAGAGAAATAGAAAAGCATTATACGGTTGACAAGTCAGATTTTGGCTGAGTTGTCAACATAAGAACAAATTTAGGAAAATGACTAAGGCTCCAACTGGTGACCGCCGAAATGAATAAACTGAACAAAATGAATGGAACAAAAATGAATGGAAAGGTTAATTTTTGATGAATAAAATGAAAAAAATGAATGATAATAGATGAATAAATAATTAGATTAATTGGTAACATTTTAGATGAATAAAGATGAATTGAGTTTAATAATAAATATTTTAAATAATATATTTTTAAAACAGATATTAAGCATATATTATTTATAAATGATATTAATACATATATTATTTGTAAAGTTTAAAATCCATTCAAATTTTAAAGTTTACGTTGAATTATTTCAATTTAATTGTAATAACAAATAACATATTTAAAAGAAAATTAAAATATTTGAATCTCAAGATAAAATACCGTTATGTAAAAAAACATACTATTGAAATTTATTTAAAATTTCAAAAATTAAAATTAAATAACCAATTTAAATAATCAATTCAAAGAAACATAAAAACACATAATTGTTTAAAAGAAAATATAAATTTAAATATTGAAAAGTAAAAAAATAAAAATAAAATAGGTGATATTCATCGTTCATCTTTTTCAGTTTTGTTCAACCTCTTTTTTAAGGATGAATCACTTTTCAAACAAAAAACAGTTTTTCCCATTTTTTCAGTTTTTTTTGCTGAATTGTTTTTTTATTTTTTTCACCTTAAATGGTGAACATTTTATGGAACATAAAATAACTACCAGATTCATTGGATTTTGTTCATCAAATTGAACATCCAGTTGCAGCCTAAATATGTAAAACAAAAAGTATTGAAATTAATTATTTTAAAACAAACTGATTTTTATAGTTAATTAATGTAACCACTCACGTAACTCAATAATAATTATTTATTTATTTTTATTTTGAATTGTTTTTTTTTATCTTTTTCCCATATTAAAAAAAACCTATAAAACTCAATTTTTATTTTGTTAAAAAACAATTGAATACACTTGTTTAAATCATTATAAAAAAAATCTTAATTTTATAAACTTTATTTACATTATAATATAAAAACATCTTGGTATTTTTGCTAACAATTGAATACACTTGTTTAAGTCATTATAATAAAAAAAATTCTTAATTTTATAAACATTATTTACATTATAATATAAAAGCCTCTTGGTATTTGCATTTGTGAATACTTTTTATTTAATTTTACTTCCAAAATTCTTATCTTAATTTTTGACACAAATAGAAAAATTAAAAATAACAAAATTTTTATTAATTTAATTTATAAATAACAATTTTTTTTCCTTCCCCCTACATAGCAGCGGTACATACTAGTTAAATCATATTTTGTAAATGGAGGAATATTATATACATGATCAAATTTTCAAAAGCATAATGAAGTGACTTTTTGTTTAGCTAATGAAGTGACTTTTTGCATCATGCGGTAATATACATATTTATAAATTAATCTATTGAACAAATTTTAGTCAAAATATAAAAACTATACAAAAATATTTTGTAGTTGGTATTTATAATTTACTATGTTTTATAATTTTATGTATTTATTACTTGTTAACAAGAAAATATATGTACACTTTTTCAAATATTAGATTTAATTGATGAAAACACCAAACCATAGAGTTTTATTTTTCACTCATCCCACGATATTTGGTAATGGGTATTAAATTAAAAGTTACTCGGTAAATTCAATGACTACAAAATTATTTACGTGCCTAGCTTTTTTTTTTTTGTACTCGGATTTACGTGCCTAGATATCTATATAAAATATGAGAATATTTTAACATGTAATCACACTATTATTTTTTAGAAAATAATTAATAATACAACAAATACAATGAAAGCGGTGAAAGAAAATATGTGTTATACGGACGGACAGTGCTCACATATAAAAGGTAAACACAAGATATTTTTTTTCCGATAGCACAAGATTTTCAATATTCAAAGTCGTGACTCGTAACACTACAATATTAATTAAAAATAATTAATTCTCCCGCTGCCCCCAAATTGTTTGATTTTCTAGGATTATATTTTGTCTCAAATTGTTTGATTTTTTATATTTTTTAATTTAATCAAAATTAAAAAATGTCATTAAATTTATAAATTTCAAAAATCAATATAAAAATTTAATACACTTATTTTTCTATTGGTTAGTTATAGATAATTTTAAAGAGAAATGATGTATATTTTGTGAGAAAATGTTAAAAGAGTAAATGTAATTAAAAAAACAAAACATTTAATGAATTTAATATTTTTTCTTAAAACATGTGAAAATGTGAAAACATCAAATAAAATGGAACAGAGGAAGTAGATTTATTTTTCGGAAATAGTAGATGTATTAAATTTAAGATTGTTTAGGCTTTTCAGCCACTACAAGTTGAACAACTTGGTCGGATAAAATCGGAGAATATGATGAAGCAGTCCGTTGAGTGATGACTCTGAATATTGCAGTGACTCATTTCTGATCCATGACGGTCAATGGGGTCATAACCTCTCGACGAATTCGGAGGGTTTTCAGGCTTTGGCTAGAAGGAGCGATGCTGGTCATGGACCATGGTCGGGTAAATGACGTCAGCACTTTCCAATATTTCTTTACAGTTCTGACTTTGACTTTTGAGTTTTATAACTACCTTTTCTTTATTGACTAGGATTGTACCCGACCCTGCGTGCGCTCATCATTGGTAGTTTTTTTTGTTTTTTTAATTATTATTACATTATATATATATATATATATATATAATTGTGTTATTAAAACGTGCTGAATTCCTANGTGTTATTAAAACGTGCTGAATTCCTATCGAATCTAATAAGACGTGCTCAACAAAATAAGGTTATTTTTGACATTAGAATTGCCAAAAAATCACCGCTCATTACTCATTTTTTTTTTGTGCAGATAATAGCCTCTTTTGTAGATAATAACCTCTGTTACTACAGTAGCCTCTTAATACCTACTGTAGCCTATCCGGTGAGATTGTCGGGATGTTAATGGCAAATTATATCGACGATAAGATGTATGATTTATAGCCTTAGATTTTGAAATGAAATTGAACGAAAACACATTGGTTGATTTAAAGATAGAATGCTTAATTTATATGTTCACTTGAGACCCTTTTTTTTTTCTTGAGGGGCGTTGACCAGAAAGAACATTATTATATTATATGAATATATAATGTAAAATTAAAATGTATTAGAAATATGTTTTATTTTCTGAAAAGAAGTTAATTAAATATAATTTAGGTAAGACACACACGCACGCAACAGATTCATGCATGACACCCATCAGAAATATATTTTATTTTGTATATATATTTGAAAAAATATGTTTATATATATATAATGAATTATACATGTGAAAAAAATTTCAAACTGTTACTAATAATAT
>KE151672.1:103309-118605 GCA_000411095.1 Aethionema arabicum
TTAGATTCAAACAAAAACTTCTATAAATTAATAACATTGGGACTAGAACAATTTATTAATTTACCGAAATATTAATTTATCGATAAATTAATAATTATTAATTTATGAAATTAATTTCTAAAACATTCGTTTTAAAAAAAATGATATATCTCAAAGTTATACTGATCTTTTCAAAATTATATTACATCATCATGCAAATATTCAATTTATTATACAAAATATTAAGTTTCCATTTTTTTGTTATAACA
The DNA here is from genome assembly GCA_000411095.1 of Aethionema arabicum. Taxonomy (NCBI): domain Eukaryota; kingdom Viridiplantae; phylum Streptophyta; class Magnoliopsida; order Brassicales; family Brassicaceae; genus Aethionema; species Aethionema arabicum. The sequence goes on from KE151672.1 coordinate 103,558, forward strand.
TTTTTTTCTTGTATGATAATTTGTATCAATTGTTATTTGATAATGGAGAAACAAATAATATTAAAATATCATTTTACTAGCTGTCTTATATACCTATATAATATATTTATATATCATATTTATTAATTTATAATGTTATTGGGACCATAATTACATATGAATTTCAAAATAAATTATTACCTTATTATTTTATTAAATTTTTTTAATTTTTACATTGTCTTAAATCGAGACCGGAAAAATTTATTAATTTATCGTGATTATTAATACATATAGTCAATAATTATAAACGTTTTTTTCTTCAAATAATTTCTTTTTAGATCCTTTATTTATTTTATTTTTTACTAGGAACCTATCCCTGCTATGTGCGGGTATAATTTTTTTTTAGCTGTAATTATATATTATTTATCTACTATTAAATTTATATTTTGTAGTAAATGTCATAGGTTTATTGAATTTTTTATTAAATAACATTTTTTGTATTTTTAAAAGTTGCACATAAATTACCCTTTTAAGATAAAAGGATATATATGTGGTATAAAAATTTTGATAGCTGGATTGCATTCAACTCGGATAACTTTGGTTGAATTCACGAATCTGAGAATCTGAGGTTTCAAATTGTTTTTTTTTTACCTTGGATTTTTTTCTTTTGTTTGTTTAGTTTTTTTAAACGCACCGTTTTAAAAAAATCCATCTAACGGGACTGAAACAGTTCTATCACTGTGATGTGATGGATGGGGTAATTCACAAAATTTAGATAGGTTGGGGGATTTTTTTTCTATTTTCATAGGTTAGGGTCGATCACATAAAATTGTGATAGGTTGAGGACTAAAACAGCGATCTTTTTTTTTTTTTTATATTATACATTACGTATATATTATTCAATTTATAGTAAATGTTATGCTTTGATTTCCCGTGTTTCCTTTTGGATTGGTCACGGCAAGTCTTTTATACATTCTAAATTTCTGAAATTTGCAATTGGTCAAACACAAAACCGGCTAACATCAAAAAGCTAACGAGGAGACTAGTTAGGCTTCACTTTAAGACATAACTCCCACAAAAATGAAATTAAAAAAAAAAAATCTATATTTGTCTATGTAATTATGTAATTTTAAAATTACAGCTCTTGAAATCTTTAAAATCATTTGCTCTTGGAGTAGACAAAAACATCCGTAAAAATGATTTAGAATGTTAGTTAATTTCTACGTAACTATGTAATTACATTTTAAAAACTATGTCTAGTATTAAAAGTTACTCAGTAAATTCACTAACTCGAAAATATTTACGTGGCAGTGATATATACAACCTGAGACTATGATAGCATGTAATTCACTAATTGTTTTTTTAAAAACAATTAATAATACAACAAATACAAAGAAAGTGGTGAAACAAAATACGTTATCGGACGGAGAGTGTTCACACATAAAAGGTAAACACCAAATTTTCAATATTCAAAGTCGTAAAAGTACAATATAAATTAAAAAAAATATATAAAAATGGAAACTAGTCTTCGTCATCAGAATTATCGAATGTAATCTTCTTAGCCTTGGGAGCATCAGCTGCTATTTCTTTGAAATGAGCTCCGTACAGTTTCGATTCCTAAACACACGATACACACAACACCATCACTCTCTATACAAGACTTGCAAATGAGGAGAAGAGAAGCGTGTGATCTAAGAGATTCTAACCTTTTTCTTTACATGAGTGCCGAACTTCAAAAGATCAGCCGGCACCACTTGACCGGCTTCCCTGAGAACATTCACAAGTTCTCCGGCAAGACCCTAAAAGAGAGAGAAACACACACAATGATATAAAATTTGATGATTGTTTCTAACTCTCTCAAGAATCTAATATAAAAGCGTTTTCAACATGTGAGGATTGAATTGATCTTACCTTGTTCTGCTGCGTGAAGAATGTGTGGGCGACACCTTTTTTACCTGCTCTTCCGGTTCTTCCGATTCTATGGACATAATCCTCTGTTGTTAACGGGAAGCTGTAGTTTATTACAACTTCTACATCGGGGATGTCGAGTCCTCTTGCTGCTACGTCAGTAGCCACCTGCAATATATAAACGACGTCAAGCTAAGCTCTAACGTTCTCTCTAGGCATTGCGCCATTAAGTTGAAGACTACTAAGATTATACCAGGAGAGGGCAGGTTCCCTCCTTAAATAAGGATAAGGACTTGGTACGTTCTGCCTGAGCTTTGTTTCCGTGTATAGACACAGCTTTCCAGCCTCTGTAGAGTTATGAAAGTCAGTATTGATGAGATTAATGTGCAATATCATCAAAGACCTTTGCTTTTCTTTGATTGGTTAGAGTTTATTCAGGTAAAAAATGAAACCTTTGTTGAAGAAAACGCTCGAGACGGTCAGCTTCCACTTTGTATAAGGCAAATACCAATACCCTGTTCCTGAAAAGATCAAATTTAATTGGTATTAGCACACAAAAGAGGAAATATCTAGTGGTGGGGCAGATGATCACGGTATATTACCTTTGAGATTTATGGTATTTTTCTAGTAAAGCAATAAGTCGCTGATCACGGGCACGGTCATCAAGGACCTGCATTCATGACCAACCCAAAGACATGTTATTGAGAATGTCACTAATGGACAAAACAGTGCTTGCTAATGGAAGTATCAAACAAGCCTCTCGGAGCAACATATATACCTCAATGATTTGCATAACGTCATGGTTGGCAGCTAAGTCTGCAGAACCGATAACTACCTGAAATAAATTTGGGTTTATCTTTGAGAAAATGATGCAACTTGCAGATGCGAAGATAACTGAAAATGAAACATACCTTGACTGGGTTTGGATCCATGAATTCTTCGGCTAATTTGTGAACATCAATAGGCCATGTAGCACTGAACATAACCATCTGACGAACTATAGAAAGACATAATTTTTTTTTATAAATTTTTGCTCGGGAATCAATCAACAGTCATGGATAGGGCTCTTATTCAAGTGAGAATGTATGCAAAATATGAGTATTAGGACTTGCCTGAATTTGTCTTGCTCAATATAAAGCGAACTGGCTCCTCAAATCCCATATCAAGCATTCGATCTGCTTCATCCAATACCTGAGATAGGTACACTTTTGTTACCTTATAATAACCTAGAAAGTATAATAAAATGCTTCATAATTGCAATATAAACAAACAAGAACAGTGCGGATTATATGATCCTGGGAGGCAAAGTGATGAAATGACATGATTAGAAGATGTTCTGTTTCTCACCACAAAGGAAACATCTGACAGACGAAGATCATTAGATTCCATTAAGTCTCTTAAACGGCCTGGCGTACCAATAACGATATCCTAAAAGACAAGAAAACAAATGTGAGGTGATTGATTCTCTTTAATAAATAGTACTGTACAGCACTACACAACTTTGGAAAAAGCCTTACAACTCCTGATCGAAGTGCATTTATTTGAGGCCTTTTAGAGGTTCCACCATACAGACAAATTGATGTAATACCACAGGGTTCTCCAGCTTCGCTTAAAACATCAGAAATCTGCCACGACAAACAACAATAGACTAAGTATGTTCCCATATGTTCATTGAAATGTCATCAACAGAATACACATAGGAAACCTAGAAATGCAGAACATAAAGGCATCAAAAAGGAAACCACCATAGCTACAATGGTCAAATACCTGTACAGCCAACTCTCGCGTAGGCGATAGTACAAGGCAAGTCGGAGTAGCATTCTTAGATCCTTTACCATTCTTCTTATTCTTCTTCATCACATGCATTATCGCAGGGATTCCAAACGCCAAGGTTTTACCTAATGACCAATCAAAGTTTCAGCTACTAAACTTTCCATATGCAATCCCAATATACTGTAAATCTCAAAATACGAACCTGAACCAGTTTTCGCAATCCCTATAACATCACGACCATTCAACAAAAACGGCCATGTATGCGATTGTATAGGAGACGGTTTTTGGAAAGTCTTGCAGCAATCGAGAACATTCTCCGGCAATTTAGATTCAGCAAACGATGTCAGCGCTGCGTACTTCGATTCCTCCACATCTTTTCCTGTTACAATAACCTTTTGATCACCTTCCCCTTCTTCTCCTCCACCGTTACTCACAACTGGAACCTTGGGTTCGGGCTTAATTTCTGGGATATCTGCGGTGATTTTGTTCTCTTCCTCCTTATTCTTCTTCTTCATCATCTCTTTCTCCTTCTTTTTCTCTTCTCTCTTACGTTTCTTCCTCTCTTTTCTGCTCAGCTCCTCGCCATTTGTAACCTCTTGAGCTACTTCGACTTCCCGATCTTCACCATTTTCCTCTACGTGTTTGTTCTTCTTGATCTTCTTCTTCTTCTTAGTCATATCGATTATCGGACTCTCTGCGGCTAATGATTCGCCGGAGACGGCAACTTCTTGCTTTTTCCCAACCATGGCTACGAAGTTCAATCAGCCGAAACGAGAGTCATCTTCCTTCTTTTAGGTTTTAGGGTTTTAAAGCATCTTAATTGTGAAAAATTGCAAATTTCACCCCAAATATTATCATATTTACTTAAAAAGGCTCCAAATCTCTCTTCTATTAACTTTTTTTCACAAACTTCTATTAAGTTGCAATAAACCTAAATATGATTGGTCAGTGTTCAATTTAGCATCATTTCTGAAATACAATTCGGTTCGAATTAGACTTTTCAGATTTCTTAAACCAAAAAAAGAAGTATTGTTTGTTAAAGATATTATTCAAAATAATTTAGCTTTGAGTTTTTAGATTAATATGTTTGGCATTTTATATACTTTTAAGAATTATAATAAAGTGGTTAACTATACATTATAAAGAACTATAAATTATTTATTAAACTATTGTTAATTAAGAAATGGGATCAGTAATGTGAATTGAAATGTCTTACAATTTTACTTCTAACTTTTCCAATTTTTAAACAGAGATAATATATTACCAAAGAACTACAGTAAAAGAAAATAAATTTCAGTAAAGTATTGTTAAACTATGGTGTTATGAAATATTCATAACTATAATGCTTTCTGTTAATATTAATATCAACTAAGCTACTATCAATATAAAAAAAACTTTTATTTATTATTATTTTTTTCCTAGAATTTATTTTATTTTCTATTCACCTACTTTTTATTATTTTTATTAAAAATTGATTTGGATAGTGACATAAAAAAAAAGTTATATATCAAATAAAGAAATCTTTAGTCAACATGGTTAAGTAATCCAACCAGATTATTATATATTTCACTTTAATATTAAACTATTAATTGCATATTTTTTTATTCATTTAGTTATTCTACTAGATCCTACAAAATACATTAATTAATCAAAAAAAATCTCATTTTTAAGCCAATAATCAAATATTAGATTTTTCAAAATCCAAGAAAATCTAGAGGATACCAAAAAAAGAAAACGTAAACGAAACAGAGTGAAGAAGAAGGAGAAAACAGTAATAAGAAGATGATTAAGCAAATCAAAAGCAAAGCTTAAAAGAGCTAAAAGCAAGCATTTCTCATACCGTTTCTTCTTCAGATATAAAGCAACCTTCTTTTTCTTCCTTCTCCTTACTCGAGAAGCTTTAAAAATCCAAGATCAAAGAGCTGATTTCATCTTTAGATTCCCAGAAAATTTTCAGATTTAATAAAATAACATGGTTGGTATCTTTTCCAGGTTTTCTTATGGTAAATCCAGCCATAGACGAACACAAAGTGCCCTCGTAAGCTTTCTTCTCTCTTTGCTTTCTCCTTTGATCCTACAGCTTCTGGATTTCAGAATTGTACAAAATCTTTTGATCTTGAAGTTCAAACTCTACAAAATCTAACAATTTGTACTGTTAGATCTTTATTTTGATTCCATGCTCATTCCAAGCCTAATCTACGAAGGAATGTCAACAATTTGAGTTCAAAACTTTGGAAAAATATCATCTTTAGTTCGGATTTTGAAAACCCCCAAATTGGAAATTTCTAGGGTTTATACTGTACGTGGTCATTTCCTGAGATTTGGGTTAAAAAAACTCAATTTCAAGAGTTGATTTATTTATAAATCTGTCAATATAAGATTTAAAAACTTTATTTTCTTGAACAGGATGATAAGGAAGTGTTAGCTCCAAGTTCAGAAGCTATTCAAGCAACTTCCGCCATTGTAGCAACTGCAACTCATGGAATTGAAGTAGCTACAGAATTCAAACCAGTGGAACACCCAGTTGAGCCTTTAGACAATGATCTACCAATCCAATGTCCACTTCCTGAGCCATCTATTCTTAACGTAACATCCTCTTGCTCTCAATCTTTAACTTCTTTTACTTTCAATCTCTGTTTTGTTTAGTGATTGTTGTTCATTAGGATGGGAGACTTTGGAAGGAAAGAGTTTCAGCATCTATGAGGAAAAGAAGTGATTTACAGATTGTGAAAGATGAAGCTTCTGCTGAATCTGATGGTTCTTCAACTAAACCACCTCTTCCTACACAATCTAACCGTTTGATCTTGCCATCACTTAGTGCTCCTGAACACAATTTGCTTAATCTACTTGAAGATTGCAACACAGCTAATAACGTCTAAAGATGGGATCATCAAAAGTTCATCAATACTTTAAAAGAATCTCTTATGTTTACTTATCTTCTGTTTTACTCTCTTACTTATGTCTACAAGAGCAAACCCAAATCGTTACTTAATGTTATATATTATATAGGTTACTAAGATCACTGAGCTTAAGCTCTGTATATCAATCCCGATAGGTAAAAGCTTATAGTAGAGTAATAGCCAGAGGCAGAAGTTGTAAGTTGTTGAAGTTGTATGCTATAAAATATTTATGTTTTGAAAGCTTAGAGATTGAGAATTTTTTTGACTGTCTTTCATCTCTAGCAGAGTAAGCTGAGAACAAGAAACAAGAAACAGTTTGGGTGATTTTGATCCAAGTTTGATCTTAATTTTATAACTTTTGCAGGGTATCATACATTGAGTTCACATCAAGTAAGTTTCTTTATCAGTTTAAGTAAGAGAGAAAAAGTACTTTCCAGCACAAACTGTGTTTAACCACTTTGGTTTTACTTCAACATGAAGAAAATACATTTAAACATTGATCAAATCTCCCATTCAAACTGAAGATTCAGGAACTCTGTAAACATCAACCACCGTTGGATTAACCAGATGCTTCCGCGGTCCACGGTAGCTCCCATGGTTCATCCTCACCTGATCGCCTCCTATGGCTCCACTCTCCACACCATAAGTTCCTGTAAAAGCTCCAAAAACCAGAAGAAGGTAAAGGAAGAAAATGTTCAAGAGAGTTGCAGAAGATAAAAACTTCTTGTAACCCATTATCACTTTCTAAAATGGGTTTCAGAAACATGAAATAATGACAATAAATAGCACCCAGAAAAGTTAAAAACCTTTGCTTTGAATTGAAGTCACACTCATGATTCACATAAAAGTGTTTTCATTACAAAATCAGACATAAATCTACAAAAACACTTAAACCTCCGGCTCCGGTTCCGGCTCCGGCTCCGATCCTGGCTCCGGTCGACCATACGGCGAAGAACTCATATCAGTACTGTAATACGAATCTTCAACTCCTCCATCACCAAAGTAATTCTCTTCCTTTTCATCTTCCCATTTCAACACTTCTCTCACATACTTAAAACCTTCATCTACATTTACACCATCTCTAGCTTTTGCTTGCCATACAAACAGTTTCTGACCAGTGAGCGACGCATAAAGTAGCTTGAACTTCATTGCAACATAGAAGTAAGCTTGGTGAGCTAATGACTGTGCGTTCTGGTTAGCCACAGGACAAAAGTCACTAAACCAGTCACAAGAAGTCAAAGGTGTAATCTTTAACTTTTCTTCAAAAAGATCGAATTTGTTTAGGATTAAGATGAATGGTGTGTCGCTAAAACATTGATGTTTAACCATTGATTCGAAAAGTTCCTTGCTTTGCATCATTTTGTTTTCGACTTGAACTACTCCGGTAGTATTCTCCGGTGCGATACTGATTTGATCGTAATCGCTTAAGCTAATGCAGAAGATGACTGCTCGTACATCTTCAAACATTTCAACCCATTTGCAGCTATCGTTCATCCCCTTTGCATTTACTCGAATCAATTGATACCTGCAAAGCAACGAGGTAAGTACACCGATGTTTCTAGTGGCGAAATTGACGATGAATAAACGAAAAAATCGATACTTTGGATGAGGATGTGATGAGGCGTCAGGGTTTTCCGGGTAAGTTTCTGACATTGGACTACGTTCATTGAGAGAAAACTCCATGAAAGCTAATCCATTTCCTTGTGTAACACCTTCTGCATATACAATATCTCGCTCTGATGGCTCGTACTCGTTGCTTGACACTTCCATAGCCTGCAAATGAAGCTTAAGTGTTAAACTTGAATCAAATATCACCTGAATAGGTTAGCTAGCGTTTCCCTTACCCGGCTCAAGAAGTACTCCGCGACATCAGGAAGGAAATGAAGCTCGTCTTTTCGTCTATAAGTCGCTTGTATCGCTGGATCTTTCCAAACTTCTTCAACCAATGGAGCGTATTCTCGTGTTGCAGCCGGAAAAAACGCATCAACGTCACCTGTAGCTATGATATCTAGCAGCCAATCCGAAAAATGCTTCAACCTCGGATTCAATGTATACACACACTGCGGCGTAGTACTAGAAGTTCCATCACTGCTTGCTTCCTCACCTGCAAGAACATTATCTAGAAATCAAGAAACTCAAAAACAAAAAACCAAATTGATTTCATTCATAACAACAAATTGTACCTCCTGAATCTCCTTCACTGATGTTTAAATCTCTAATTTTCGATAAAGCTTCTTCTTCAAAACGTTCTCGTCCATCAAGTAAGATACTTAGATATCTGTACATGTTGCTCTGCACCATTAGCTTTATATTCTGCAACTCTTCCGTCGAAAACTTGTTTCCATACAGAAGCTTAGCCTGTTTTCATCAAACACATCAGAATCCTGGATAACTAACCGTTGATTTCAGTAGCTTTTACATTCAAATTAAGGATTATCGCATTTTAGACCCTAAACTATTTTTGTTTGGTGAAAAAAACCTTCAACTATGAAAATTGTTTTTTAAACCAAACTTTTTAAATTAAATTAAACTTTAAACACACAATTAATCCATAATCTCAAAGTTAGACCAGAATCTTTAAATTTACTCAAATATATTATCCAAATTTGGATAAATTATAGGGAAAATGGTGAAACAAATCCTGAATTTTGCCAATATGGTGTAAAAACCCCTACCTTTAAAAATGCATGGTTCTCTAAACTCTAAACTTTGATAACCGGATTTTTAAACCCTACGAGGTTTTTTAAATTAAAATTAGACTTGGAGCATAAAATTAAACCATAATTTCATACTTTGACAAAAAAATATAATCCAAATTTAGATTAATTATACTATAGTTTCAATTTGAGATTTCGGTTAAAAAAATCTGTTTATTAAAGTTGATGGTTTAAAAACCCCGGTTATCAAAGTTCATGGTGTAACAAAACATTTTTAAAGTTGGGGTTTTAACACCAAATCGGCAAAATTCTAGGTCTATTCTCCCTAAATTATACTATAATTTCAACTTTTCAAGTTTAAATTTGAGATTTCAACTTAAAAAACTCGGTTATTAAGGTGTTTACAAAACATAGTTATCAACATTCAGAATTTAAAAAACCTTTTTACCAGTTAAACTTTTTTTCACCAAAAAAAATAGTTTGCAGTCTAAAAATACTATAATCCCTTCAAATTACGTCAATTATACATACCTGTTTGAAGATGGTGCTAGTTCCTGATCCTTCAATACCTAAAAGCAGAAGCTTTTGAATCTTCTTATGATCTAAATAGTTAGGAAGAGTAGCATAAGTGCTTGATGGTTGCACTGCTCCACGAGCTTGACCTTGAGGAACAGGTAAAGAGAACAATGCACACATGAATCTTGTAGATGCTTTCTCCCAAATGTTTCCTCGAATGTTATTTTGCCCTTCTTCCTCGTAACGCCCATCATCATATACCCAAAAATGAGTATCTCGTGGACACTGAACGTTTGCTAGCTTCAAGATCCTTAACTCAAGCTTTGTAATCTCCCGACCGTTAATGTAAACTTCGGTATTCCCGTTACTCGCTTGTGGACATAACTTCCCCGTAAAGTTCAAATTCGAGCTTATTACCTTGCTAGGCTTCTCTCCTTCCTGTTACAACAATAGTCAGAAAACAATGCAATTTTAACCAAAACAAAAAAGGGTTTGTTCGTTTGCACGTCTCGAAGACAGCAATGAGTGACAGCTACGGAAATTTATGTTCGTTTTGTCGTTGTTGGTTCAGTCTCAACAACAACCGACAAGTCTCAACAATTAAAAACTAAAGCTAAATTTTTTAGCAATTCGAATTTTAAATCTCCTGTCCAAAACACATCGATGAACTAGCGACATGTTATTGAGAATTGTCGCTAAAACTCCTCCCTGAACATGTTCATCTACCTGGTTCAGCAACAAGTTTCAACAACAAATCTCAGCGTTTAAAAACTAAAAGCTAAAATTTTTAGCTATTTGAATTTTAAATCTTTCGGTACCGAAACTTGTTAGCAAAACACATTGATGAACCAACAACAAATAAACGAACAAGACTTTATCGCTGTCACTCATCCCCATCAACAACTAAACAAACAACATTACTCGTTGCCCGTTGCTGATGCTAAAGACGGACAAACAAACCCAAACACTAAGCAGTAAGCAAGTATATAAACTACCTTGCCCCAAAGACCTGACTCCTTGTCATACCAATATCTCCCCGGCTTTAACTTCTCAGGCGGTAAAGAACAACCGAGCAATTCCGACATTTCTTCAGCCTTTAACGGGCAACCATTCACAATCAGCTGCTCAGGGCGTAATTGATTAGCTGAACATTCTTTTTCAGCTTTCATTATCTGCTTAACTTCTAAAGGACTAAGTAACCGCGACAAAACTCTCGAATACTTCCCTAATTTCGACCTTTTCGATTCGTCTATAGGCTGACCGATACACTTCACACACTTTCTCCCTTCAGGCATTGATCCCATTGCTCTAAGCACACAGTTTCCACAGTATCTTGAATCACAAACTATACAAGTTTCTTTACTGTCCCATTTCGCTTTCCTGCATCTTTCACACTCTCTTTTCTTCCTCCTTTTCTTGTTTTTTGTACTCTCGTGGACCGGTTTACCCCTCTCGGCCTCGGCATTGTCTGCTTCGGTGTTTCGGCCATCGTTTTGATCTTCAAGAGGTTTGAATTTGACTACTGGTCGACGAATTTGGTTCCCGTTTTGTCTTGTAGGATCATGAGTTGATAATGGTGATACAGAAGCTGAACCAGATGATGATTCAGGGTTATGTAAGACTGACATTACAGATTCTGAACTATCAGCGGAAACTCTGGGGCTCTGATTTGAAGAATCTGCAACTCCGTTGGCTATACGAGAGACTGGTAAAGGGATCTGTTTAACTTGGTTTGTGGTTGGTTTCTGTGGTGGATTGAAATCGAGAGGTGAGATTTTTGGGACTTGGTGAAGTGGAAGAGGACCTTTGTATTCCATAGCTATGGAGATATCGAATTCTGATGAATTTTCTGGTATTGGAGCTCCAGGTGGAAGCATTTTTCTCACCATTTCTCTCCAGCTTTCTCCTTCATCTTTCTCCATGTTTAGTAACAAAGGGGAAAAAGCCCTAAAATCAAAATTGGAGCCCTAAAATCAATATTACAGCCTCAAAATCATCAATCAATCAATGTCAAATTGCAGACATTAGCTTCAGATATCGACAGGGTTGTTCTTCTCTTGCTCTGATTCAGGAAAGTTCAGGTTTTTTTTTCCTGGAGAGACACAAAGACGATGAAAACGAGAGAGTTTGATTAGGAAATTGAAATTATGTGTAAGTTATCATAAATTGGCTTCATATAACTAAAAATCAAAGTCAAGGAGCCGGCAAAATGGCCGTTTCAAGAGATATTGAAATCCAAAAGATAAAGAGAAATTGTTTATTTCTATGGGTTTTTTTTTTTGACATTTCAAGGTCAAAATTAAATGTCTGAAACCTAACCCACTTAAAAATGGCATCTTTGAACGCAGCCCAGGAAAAAGACAAAGAAAACCTAGAACAAAAACTATTCTAAATCCACTAAATTGAATTCCCTGAGAAAACATGCAGCCAAATTCAGATCATTCCTGTTCATAAACTAAGTAAATTAGTAAGAAAATTTATGAAATTTCGAGAAAGTGAGAGAGAAAAAGGAAGAAAAAGTCAGAAATCTTTGTAAAAGAAAGATGAAAAAACTTACCTTTTTTTCAACGAGAGAAAAAAGTGAATTTATGGGTAGAGAAACAAAAAGCGAAGCTAAAACATCTGAGAGACGAATTCGAAGAAGAAGAAGAATGAATATAAAGTTGATTTGATTTGATTTGTGAGAAAATTTGAAACTCCCGAGAAAATCAGAAGAACAGAAAGAGCAGAGAGACGGTGAAATCTAGAGAGGTAGATGAAGAAGAAAGGACCCACGAGTTTAATTTCAATCGCTGTCTCGTTTCTTACATTGGTTCGTGACTCCTGAAATGGGCGCGTGGACTTCACGGCCGCTTTCTCGCGAGTGTGTTTAACGACTAAAGTAAAAGATAATTATTTTGTTCGTAACAGACACTTATACCACGCGATTATACGCGCGTGTGAGTCACGTACCTGTACGATTATATAAACACCAGATGTGCAATGTCGTTTCCCACGAGTTGTCCGATGTGTCAGATACTTACACGCCTGAAAACATTATTATTAAAACTAATCGTATATTATGATTTTTAAGTGGTTTGTCTAACGTGAAATTATAACCTCTATAATGTCATATTATATTATTTCCACATAATATTATACATAGTGCAAAATCCATTAAAATGTGAAACAATTTTAATGCTTAAATCAACTATTTTTTTAATATAAAAATAACACTGTTCTAAGTTTATTGTATCACAAATTGAATAATCAAGTAATAAGAATAGTCTAGTGTTGAATTTGATTCCTACCATAAACAAAAGCATTTTTATAAATTGGTCACTTGATATATCAAAGATTTGAATTGAATGGATTAATTAAATATAGAAAATGTATTTAAACTACTGCTAAAAGAAGTGTTAATCTCGAAAATAGTGTGCGCTTATAAGAATATGATCGGATATCCGATACTAATTTAGAAAATAAAAAATTTGTTCTACATTTCCAAAAAGTAAAATATAGTGATACTTGAAACAAATTAAACAAATTATAAAAAAAAGCTTAATATAAGTAAGAAAATACATACTTTCGCCTTAACGCATCTGACTTTCAATAAATGTTTTCATCAAATTTTTGTTGAATAATATTTTGATTTTTCTTTAAAAAAACACATACAAAGCGATTTTAATTAGTATAAAAATACTATATCTATTCAATACTCCATTTGTTTCGGTAATATTTGGTGTTTATATGTTTTTTGTTTGCTAATAAGATGTTTTCATTTTTCAATACAATTTTGATGTAATTTTATTTATCTGCTTTCGTAAAATTTGGTTAAAACAAACAAAACTATGTACTTTAGTGACTTGAAAATGTCATAATAGACATTTTACAATTTTTCTTAAATTATATGCATAAATTTTAAACATCAAATATTGTTGAACAAAGGAGTATTATTATATAGACAGTGAGTGAAAAATGCAAATTAAATACCAAATCAACACATAATTAATTCTCAATATGTAAATTACCATAACAACACTTGACTTTGACCACAATTACCACGTTCTTAGTTAGTATTAATTCATGGTCATCACTTTTGTAATACATAAATATTGTAATATTAAATGAATGATTTGTCTTGGATTTGACTTATGGGTTGGTCTATTCCTTGAATCTTGATTATGTGACGAATACAATGTTTGAATGGCGACTATAACGAATATGATACATATATAATTAATAATTGTTTGACTTTGGCTTTTTTGTTCTAAATTACAAGTTGAGTGACCAATATTACATTTAAAATTATATTTGATTAGTTGATATACAACTAATCCATTTTCTCCAAATTATCTCAAGCTCGTTCAGAAGAAAAATATAACCACATTCTTTGGTTGGATTAAAATGTTGAAATTATACATATGAATAATTGATACATATTTAGTTAGTTATACTCTATTTATTGATGATTAATTTTAAAATATAGATTAATGGATTATCACATATAACATCTAGTAAAAAAAACGAGATAAAAAATAACCCTGCAAAAGTTTCACAGTTTACACTACAGCTAAAATCATTGGCAAATATATATTTGCAAAAAAAAAAAATCATTGCCATTTATTTAATCATTGGAGATAGACCAAATTCATAACATTTGATAATTGAACAAAACTGCATCATTAAATAAATCAGCATTTGTTTAGATTTAATATAGCTCGAGATTATTTAGTTGGTCCAACAAAAGATATAATATTTCATAAACTATATATTAATCATGTGATTAGACATAATTGTTTCTCTAAAGAATTTCGACACAACACAATATACATTAACTTTTTAAATGCCATTACTCCAAAATCTTAGCTATTATTTCAGATTTTATTTGAACAATTGTGGACCCGATTGGTAGTTTTTTTTTCCTTCCAATTTGAAAAAAAAAAACCACTTTTCATAATTTTTCATTTTTTCGTCAAAATACGGAATCGATAGAAATTCATTGAATTTGAAAAGTTACTATTCATCGACTTCAAAAACTCATTCACTCTTCAAATTTCAAATTTTATTTTAATACAAAAGTAAGGATAATCACTACAAATTTGTATTTTTTATATTTGTTTCTTCAAATTCAAAGAATTTTCATGTTTTCATTTTGCCCTTAACTTGGTTAAGAATAAGACCGTACCGAAGAGAGAACCACAATGAAATCTTTTATGAATATGTATGGGAAGGTGGGTCCCATTAACTGACATGACGTGGCGCCACCCTTCAACTCGGCTACAGAATCCAAAGTAGCCTCTCTCTCTCTCTCTCTCTCTCTCTCTCTCTCTCTC
>KE151672.1:118660-129094 GCA_000411095.1 Aethionema arabicum
ATTTATACTTGTGGCTCATATTTGCCCGGAAAATTCTCATGGGATGAGATTCAAACCTGTTCCATTTCAAAATTCACCTTCAATCTCCATAGCCACTAAAGACTTCAGATCCTTCTTCAAAGACCAGAGGAGAGATTTCAAGTACCAGAATTTAGTATTCGTAGTACATTTTTCGGCATCTAATCACTAACTTCTTACACTGTTAATGGCTATGGCGAAGGATAACATTGGTATCTAATGGTGGAGAGAAGTGTAGAGGATGATTTGGGCACCAATTCTACAGACTCCATTGTTTCCTAGTGACGATCTAATTCAAAACCCAGAATTCAATTCTAGAGCAAAAGAGCAGGAATGCTTATACCTCTTAAAGAGATGCGAAAACTTGGAGGATTTCAAGCAAGTTCACGCCAGATTCGTGAAGTTTCGTTTATTCTGTTCTTCTCCTTTCTCAACGAGTAGTCTCCTTGCAGCCTGCGCTGTCATGAAATCAGAGAACAGTATGAATTATGCAGCTTCGATTTTCAGAGGAATTAATGATCCATGTACCTTTGATTTCAATACAATGATCAGAGGATATGTTAATGAAACGAGTTTCGAGGAAGCAATGTATGTTTACTTAGAGATGATAAAGAGAGGAATTGAGCCTGATAATTTCACATACCCGTGTTTGCTTAAGGCTTGTACTCGATTGAATTCGCTTCGAGAAGGGAAGCAAATTCATGGTCATGTCTTTAAGTTTGGTCTTGAAGAAGATGTGTATGTTCAGAACAGCTTGATCAACATGTATGGAAGATGTGGAGAGATATCACTTGCTTCTGCAATCTTTGAGAAGTTGGAATCTAAAACAGCTGTGTCGTGGAGCTCGATGATCTCAGCTTGTGCATCTGTCGGAATGTGGACCGAATGCTTGATGTTATTCCGTGAAACCAATTTGAAAGTGGAAGAAAGTGCAATGGTCAGTGCCATGTCAGCTTGTGCCAACACTGGTGAGCTAAACCTGGGAAGAAGCATCCATGGCTTCCTGCTAAGAAACATAAACGAGTTTAAGTTTAACATAGTTGTACAAACTGCACTAGTGGATATGTATGGTAAATGTGGGTGTTTAAATAAAGCACTGAATATTTTTAAGAAGATGGAGAGTAGGAATAATCTGACTTACAGTGCAATGATCTCTGGACTTGCTTTACATGGAGAAGGAGAAGCAGCTTTGAGGTTGTTCTCGGAGATGACTGAAGAAGGGTTAGAACCGGACCATGTTGTGTATGTCAGTGTTCTCAACGCCTGTAGCCAGTCTGGTCTCGTTGAAGAAGGTCGTCGAGTCTTTGAGGAAATGATAAGAAACGGTAGGGTGGAGCCAAAGGCTGAACACTATGGCTGCCTTGTGGATCTTCTAGGAAGAGCCGGGTTGCTCGAGGAAGCTTTAATAACCATCCAAAGCATGGTCATTGAGCAAAATGATGTTGTCTGGAGAAGCTTCCTAAGTTCATGTAAAGTTCACCGGAACATTGAACTAGGGGAGATAGCAGCTCAAGAACTGCTTAAGTTAAGCTCACAAAACCCAGGTGACTATTTGATGATTTCTAACATGTATGCACAAGCTGAACTCTGGGAAGAAGTAGCCAGAGTTCGAACAGAAATGGCTTTCAAGGGTTTAAAGCAAACCCCGGGTTTCAGCGTTGTTGAAGTAAAAGGAAAACATCACAGGTTTGTTTCACAAGATAGATCTCACACACAATGCAAAGAGATCTATAAGATGCTAGACCAGATGGAATGGCAGCTAAAATTCGAAGGATATTCACCAGACACAACACAGATATTGCTAAATGTAGATGATGAAGAAAAAAGAGAAAGACTAAAAGGGCACAGCCAAAAGTTGGCTATTTCCTTTGCACTATTGTGTACACCACCAGGATCTATCATCAGAATAGCTAGAAATCTAAGGATGTGTAGTGACTGTCACACATATACAAAAAAGATTTCCATAATATACCAAAGAGAGATTATGATAAGAGATAGGAACAGGTTTCACCTATTTAAAGATGGTACTTGCTCTTGTAAAGATTATTGGTAGATTTGGATCCTTCAATAATGTCAATTCCTGTTGCATGAATATATGAAAAACTGAAGCAGTTAATAGAAACAAAGACAAGTGAGAAAAGTCTAAATCAACCTTATTTCATTTTCAGTGTTTCAACAGTACAAGACTTTTAAAAGAGGGTGAAAAATGCACAGTGAAGTGCTTACACCAAGAAATTCAGCACCCAAGTCTATATGCAGAACAGTATACTCAAGCAAACCTGGTGATGAAGTATATCAATTGATATTGCCGAAGAATATTGTGTTACTCAAGATGAACTGATGAAACACCTGCTGTAATACCTGTGGTGCGTGGATCACCACTTTCTAAGCAAACACCATGAGGATCTTCTTTCACTAACAAAGCTAAAACATTTTGTGAACTCCATGCCTTGGTCATTTTGCTGCCAGAATCTGCTAAAGTAACAGCAAATACTGCATCAAACCCACCAGCCCCGGGCACACCAGCGAGTAGAACGCCTTCAGCATCCATCGTAGAATCCAAAAGTTGAGTTTGGGATGCAGGCTCTATCTGCAATTTTTATGGTCCCTCACGGTCAATGAAGATGCAAAATAAGTCAATGTGTTGGATGCGTGATTTGGAGTACATGAAAACAAGAAAAAAAAACTCACCGGAACATTTGCAGCCTCACCCATGTGACGCATAAGACTTCTGATCTTCAACATAGCTTCTCTTGCCCCTACCAGCTCTTTAATAATTGCCTCTTTGATTGGTTCCGTAGCATGTTGCACCCACTAGACATGAGATCCAACACGAAAATGAACCAAGCTGCTCTTTGATGTAAATTATCAAAAGATTAATGTTCTAGACTAATAGAAAATACCTTTTCAGAAGTAAGCACACTACACGACTTGATGGTTCCGAGATACACATCCCAGTGGTCTTTGGCTAATTTGCTCAAAATGTTTAGCTTAGTTTCTAGTTCGGAATTTGCATTAGACAAGTTTTGCCAATTTTCTTGTGCCTTCTCCGGATTAGACAGTTCCCACTTCTTTACAGCACCTACCATTGATACTGTGGACGATCCACCACTTCCAGGTTCTCCAAGGAACTAGATAAGTAACATCTTGTTAGTACAACATGCTTCATATGAAGAAAAAGACATAAGAAGTTGATGAGGATTGCAGCATTTTTTTTGGGTAAGAGTTTAGGTCTGATGCTTGCTTACAAGATTCATCAATGGTGGTAAAGAGAACTCTGTTCTCTCATGGTCCCATTTTCCTTTCAAAATGCTTCCAATAACTTCATGTAGTGGCAGACTTGATACTGCAACCTGCAACACTTGGTCGTCAGAATATTCCCAGAAATGAGCTAAGTTGAAAATTATTATATTATTGATTACTCATTATAAACCTGAGCGGATGATAAGACTTCTGGAGAGAAGCGAACATAACGCTGACTCCCATACACAGCACAGCTGACATCAAACCCACTTCCAATCTTCCCTTGAGCAAGACAATGAGATGTTTGTGCTATCGTATGGATAACATCTAAATCAGAACAACCAAACTTTCCTTCTTTACATGGATCGGTAAGGTCAACCACTCCAAGATAATGTAACAGAGCTGCGACCACCGCTGTCGTCATTGCTGCAGAAGAACCCAAACCAGTCTTTGCTACTTCAGGCTTGCAATTAGCACCATTTGACTCTTCAGCATTGAATGTGATTGATGCAAAAGGTGCTAGGGTACCCAAAGATTCAGGTGTCAATGGAAGCTTATGCGCTTCTATCTATCAGAATAATCAAGTTTATCATTTTGCTTAAGCATCTCAAGAGACAAGACTGTGATGATAATTCCAAAATAATAGACAACTACAGCTGTAACCTAATCGATTACAGCAAACAAAAAGATAGAACACCTGATTCCGATATGAGTAGAAGTCATTGGAGCCTAAGATTGTGATATCAAGACCTGCAAAACCGATTTCAAGAAATGGCTATTCATTCAAAGTGCACTTCAGAAATAAAATAACAAAAAGAGCTGCGACTTGAAAATTGCCTTGCAAGAAGAGTTTATGCAATGCCTCTTTTCCCTTGTCGGTTACCAAATGAGCAGCAGCTATAGCGTACTGTATAGCATGCTCTACAAAAGGATTTCTTGAATCACTGAAATTTTTTGCAGAAAAGCAATGTAAGAGCTCTATCACCTATATTCAACAAATGAAGTATCTGCAGTATAACCCACTATAGATCACAGGCATGCATTGATGAGCAAAAAAAAAAAAACAAGATGAATGATATTGGCGTAAAAAAAGGAAACGATGCAGCACATCTAAGAAAGACTTTGGGATCTTGCCTTGCTGATACACACCGAAGAGTCAAATGTTTAAGTGACAGTTTATACATGCTTTCTCTTGAGAGCTGTGGTGACGTTAATTTGACATCTGTCCATGACTGGAAATAAGGAAACAAAAACCAACGATTGTTTATCAGTCCTCAGACAATAGATTGACCTCAGCCCCTGCTGTGAGAAATATTACTTCCCAAAAACACAAGTAAGAAGAAGGTGTATCGTGCATGATTCTAGAGTAAGTATATACCCAAGCCCAACTTTCAGGCGTGACTTCTTCATTAATTGGCTTCACAATCGCATAGAACCGTGCATTTGTACTCAGCACAAGTCCTGTGTTTGGCCTCTCGAGTATGAGATAACCACCAGTCATCAACACCTTCCCAGGAGCAGAAGCAACACTGCATCATGGAATTTGAAAATTACAGAATTTTCCAAAAGTGATCCGTAGCACCGCCTCTTCAGATACTTTTTTGTTTTGTTAAAATGTCCTAAGATTTGACTGATTTCTCATGATTTTTCTCTTTAGATACTTCCCCGCATAAAAATGGAGAAAAGGGGGAAGAAACCTCAAAATTAAATTTTCAACCAACCGGAAACACGATTCAATTAATACAACCAAAACGAATAGGAACACAAATCAATACAAGTCAAAACAAAAATCACCAAAGGAATCCAATAAGCGATTACACAGGTTCATCAGATAAACCTCCTAAATGTTCTAGAAAGGACAGAATAATATCAGCGAAAATAGGGGGAAACACTTACACAGCCATTTCCTCGGAGTGACAAAAAATGATCGCTGATCAATCCAGATCACCTACGATCAAGAAAATTGCAATTCACTTGAAGCTAAATCGAATTCAAATCGAAGCGCATGCAAGGATTCAATGTATATAGCTACACATATACGTGAACAGAACTACACAAGATAAGTACCGTATAGAGTGAGAATACCTAGAAGTCGAACGAAGTTGAAAACTCGCTGGATACTTAAATAAATAAGAACGATCTGTCGGCAAAGTAAAACTAAACAATAAAATGCTAACCAAGTCGGCAGTAGTTGATTCTGGATGTGAGCAGAAGGTTTGCGATCGGCGGCAGAAAGTGACCGGCGGGAAGAGTAGTCTTAGATCCGGTGGTTTGGGCTCTCAGGCGCAGGGGAAAAACTAATTGAAAAAGAGAAAGTAAGTGTTTAGGGATATTTACTGGTTTACCAAAAATGCGACGAGGGTAAAATAGGAAATTCATGCGATGAGTTATTAAAGAGTAAAGACATTTTTTAGTCAAATAAGTTTTGACGACTCTCACGAGTTTTTCTGTTTTTTAATTCTGGGATAATATTTATTTTAAAATTAAAATAATTTTATATATTACTTAAATATTTGAGAGAGAGGGAGACAAAATCATGAAGATTTGTTAAATTAATTGCTCTATTTTCAAATTGGTAGTTGTATTATTTTATTACAAGGAATAATACAAACTCAATGATATGTAATAAATAATTTGGCTACGAATATTGTTTTTTTTATAAATAATGAAATAAGCAGTTATCATTAAGGGGATTTGCAAAAATGTTCTAATCATGCATTTTTTGCAAAAATGCCTTAATATTATACCCAACATTATAAGTGGTAAACCCTCACACTTTATGAAAAATTTGGAAAAATGTATTCAATTAGGATATTTTGAATAATTGATTTTTAGAAAATTTTCTCATTCAAGCATTTTTTGCAAAAATATAATAACAATAGACTAAAGGGTATAATTGGTAAACCCTACAAAAAGGGTACATTTACAAAAAAAATGCTTAAATTAGGGCATTTTAGGTAATTCTTCTATCATTAAATACAATTTATTGCGTGAAAAAAAAATACAATTTGTTGACGCTGTAGTTGTACTCAAGTCTCAAGATGGTGCATTTCCCCTTTTAAATTGCATAAAATATAGGGGCATTTCTAAAATACTCTAATTTGAAAGGTTTTTTATTTCACAAAAATACACTATTTTATGTGTATTTTTCCAAAATACAATTTTTATGCATATTAATTGACAAAACTACTCTTAAAATCTAATCATTAAACCTTAAATTTAATAAGTAAATCCTAAAATTTAATCATTTAGATTTAACTATGGTAAATAACTCTTATATCTTTTTGTAAAAATACGTGAAATCTGTATTTTTACAAAACATAAGTGAAATTCGTGTATTTCAAGAAAATTTTCTAAATTATAATACATATATCGTTAAATTTCCCAAGAAAATTATAAATGTTGTAAACAGTAAAAAAACAAAAATTTCTCCAACTTATTTTTAAAATAAATTAAAAAGTTTCATGCAAATTTACATGTTACATTGCTTTTGTCGTTGATATCAATAGGCGATGAACAAATGAAATATTTCTGATTTGTTGGATCCACCACTCGTAACACACAAATCTCATCTTGAGAAGCTTCTTTTAAATCTCTAGAATTATTTCTCTTGCAACTTGGACTAAAAATTTCACGAAATGATTTATTTGTGGGTCGTAACATATCATATGTCCAAGCACCAGATAATGCCCCGATCACTGGTGCTACAATATATAACCATAAGTTTTTATAACATCCCCACATAAGTGCAGGTCCTATGCTTCTTGCTGGATTCATAGATGCTCCCGAAATCGGCCTAATCCAAAGAAAAACATATAATATAATATTTAATAACTAAACACACACAGAAATCATTATGTCGAAAAGTAAATGCGACAAAAAAAACTAATTATATTTTTGAATAAAAATCTAATGTTAGAATCAAATAATTGAATTTATAACATGCATTATCCAAGTTCTCGCTATAAAAATTTAAATACTTAAATATGTTGTTTTTCCAACATAAAAATAGCTGAACTAGTCCATTTTAAAATAAATATATATTTCATAAGATAAATTTTATAAGATATATATACCATAAAAATGGTTTTCCAAAAATTCGATTTTTTTATATAAAATTTACACTTTTATTTTAAAAAACTGACAAAAGTATCATTTTATTTGAAAAATTCTGTTTTTTTTTTAATTTATTAATTAAGGGTTTTATGATTTATGGTTTAGAGTTCAAAACCTGTGCTTAAATTATTTTTTATAAAACTAACATATTTTATATTTTCATCTCCTCAAGTAGACAAAACATATATTTACTTTTACTGAAAAAACGTATATTGAAAAACTCATATAAATATGTATATTTTTTCAAAAATATTACAAATTCATGGATCTTTTAAAAACCAATTTTTTTTTAACTTCAAGAAACCTTATATTAAGTTAAAAAACACTTATATTTATCTATTTTTTTAGTTTTTCCCCCTTTTCTATCTCTAATCTTTTTTTCAAGATATTACTCGTATTTAGAATAATGATAAATAAATAAAATTATGAGTTAAATAAGGAAAGAAAAAATCTTAAAAATTTTGGTTAATCGAGCTATAATATAATGGAGTGTACTTAAATGTTACCCAGAGAAAAGGATGTCAAGTATAATGGTGGCACCAATAGCGACACCTGCAAAGGACCCAGCAGCTCTTTTGTCGGTAGCAACGGCCGATATAACAAACATAAGATTAAAAGTAGCAATAATCTCAACCACAAAAGACGTTATGTTCGAATTTGATGGATATGTTCCCACGTATACATCTCCTTTTCCACTACAAACGTCGTCGTTTAGGTTGAACACGAGCCGTA
This sequence comes from Aethionema arabicum, assembly GCA_000411095.1. NCBI lineage: Eukaryota > Viridiplantae > Streptophyta > Magnoliopsida > Brassicales > Brassicaceae > Aethionema > Aethionema arabicum. The sequence continues at coordinate 126,770 of KE151672.1, forward strand.
AAGCTCCAGATGCTAAAGTTGATGCAAGAACTTGAACAACTATATATCCTGGAACCTGTTAAATTACATAACTATATTTATAATTTTAGATTTAGGGATATTGGCGATTTTTTTTTTGTTGAACTTTGATATTTGACGAAAAAAAACTCTATAGAATAAATTTGACAAAAAAACTTTCGATTTTATTTTTCGGCAAAAAAAATCTCTATTAATTACAAATTAAACATCTTGTCTTCTAATTAAATGAAAGGGATAATGTAAAAAAAACTTGACTTTAGAATTTGACGGAAAAAATCTCGTATAATAAATTTGGCGAACAAAAATTCTCCGCCAATTAAAAGTTAAACATTCGTTAGTAAATGAAACACATGTTTTGAACAGTAAGGTATGAGCCAATATCATATTTATATTTTGACTCTTCAAAAGGTGTGTTGCATTTAATTAGAAGAAGATTAAAAGATGTTATAAATTTTAGGAGAGTTTGAAAAAATGTTCTCATTTAAAACACTAGACTAGACCCGATGATAAAAATAGTATAGCCTCACACTTTAAGATAAATTTGTAAAAACCTATTAGATTAAGTCATTTTACATAATTCCTCTAAAATTTAATTGACAGAGGGTTCTTTTACCAACAAAAATCAAATGTTTTTTTCGTCAAATTTATTGTCTATAGTTTTTTTTAGTCAAATTTCGAATTTTAAAAATTTTTCGTTGTTATCCCTTAAATTTATATATATATCGGAGATTATTTTAAAATTTGTAGTATTTTGGTTACCTGACGAAAAGGAAACTTTTTAGAAGAGGCAAAGGCAATGGAAACGGCAGGGTTGAAATGTGCACCGGAGACATGACCGATTGAGTAGATCATAACTGTTACCACTAATCCCCAAGTCAAAGCTATACCGGGAAGTGTCACCGGTTTACCGTACGTTTCGTTAACCACGATCGATGCACAACCGGCAAATATCATAACAAATGTTCCCACGAACTCACCGATCAACTTGGGGAATTAGCCATCAGTAATAAGAATTAAATTAGATCAAAATATGTATATTTCCACTAAATATTATTTTAGTTTGTGAAAATGACATAAACAAAACAATATAACACAATGAAATTTAACGATGAAATTTGACAAATATAATGTAATAGATATTAATTCGTCATATTTAAATTGTTTTTTATCAATAAAACATTAACTTAAGACTTGACGATAATATAATATTTTTTTTGTCATTTCGTCCAAAACATTATTTCAAAAACTCGTCTAATTATTTTCTTTATCTATCTTCATGTATATTTTTAACCAAAACAAAAAAAAATTGATTAAAATTATTTTTTTTAACGAAATTGAAAAATATATCGAAGACTATTTAAACCATTTTTTTAACAAGTAGAAATCATTGTTACTTTGGCTTATAATTGATTTAAACGACATTAAATACTTAAACATTTTGGTCCCAAACATTTTTGATGAATTGTAGAAAAAATATTCAAATGTAAACGGTTATAACAATTTTATTATAACACAAAAAAAGTTTGTGACATAAATTGCTGATGAGAACTACCTTTTGGATGAAGGATACAGATACAAAATCACCGGAGAAGAAGACCGGTGACCGGGAATCGCCACCGTCTCTACCACCTTCGATGTCAAACACGGTGGTTTCAGTCTGGGCAATAGCTTCGGAGATCTCGGCCATGGATGAAAAATGGACCAGTCTTTAAGAATGTTTTTATGGTTTTCTCATCTTAAAGTTACTCAAATGATCATTTTCTACTTTCTAATCGTAATAAGTTCTAAGCAGTTAGTTGACTTTTTTTTTGTATATCACATTTGGACCAATTCTATTTAGAATGCAAGTTGGAGAAAAAAAAATCCCAATAATTTAGAAGATTATTTAGGTTCTTAGTTGACTTCTTTAATTTTTTTAGAAAGATTAACATGAAATTTGCAGTTCTTTAATTTAAGGAAACGTGTAGAGCTGTAAAACTCTTTTAAGTAGTACTGTAGTCAACTACAAAAACAAATTTATAGATGAGATGAAGCGTTTTTGTCGTTTAAATGTCTAAGGCATGGAATGGGCTTCTGCAGTATTATGGGCTTCGTCAAGAATTGAAAAATAGGTTCACCTACAATCAAAATGCTGCCGTTTTAAATGAGCTGAAGACTATAAGGAGGAACAAATTCAGTTAGTTTCCGTTACTCTGTTTTTTACCTAATTTCGGTCATCTTCTTCACGAGCGAGTGAGATTGTTTGAGAGCAAGCTTTTTCACCATTCTTTGTACCTGTAAACTCTTTAAGCTTTAGTGATACTTTGG
>KE151672.1:129145-146052 GCA_000411095.1 Aethionema arabicum
TGAGAGCAAGCTTTTTCACCATTCTTTGTACCTGTAAACTCTTTAAGCTTTAGTGATACTTTGGAGACAAGAGATTCCCCACGAGACGTACCGGTTTGAATACCGGGAACTCGTTAAATTGAGCGTGTCAAGAGTTTGTGAATCTAACCTCAAATTGAAGATCTTGAGCTGCTCTTGAGCTGGTAAGAATAGGTATTCTCCGTTAACAAGTGGTATCAGAGCGTCCAGACGAGACGCAATTACCAGCTCAAAGGTTTGATCAGCTAGATCTTGCAGTTTCTCGGTTCAAGATTCACCGGTACATACAAGAAGAAAAGAAATCGAGTCAGTATTCAAATACATCGAGGTTTAAAGTACAAGATCAGGGATTATTAATCAAGATTCAGTACAATAAACAGCAAGCATGAAGAATCAGATGGAACCAGTGAATGCCAGGTTTGATGTGGATAAGTTCGATGGAGAAATGGACTTTAAACTGTGGAAGTTTAAATTTCTTGGTACTCTAGAGATGATGGGATTAGAAGGTCCATTAAATGAATCTTCTGATTCTGCCAAGATTGAAGGTGGATCCGATGAAGAGGTTGAATCAGATTCACGCAAAAAGCAGAAAGAAAAGAGGGTTAAAAATCTACTTTGTGCAAGCCTAGCAGATCTCATACTAAGAACGGTAATGGAAGAACCCACTGCTTTAGCAATTTGGAAAGCTCTAGAGGCAGAATACCAAACCAAATCTCTACCAAACATTATGCTACTCAGACATCAGTTCACAAATTTTCGAATGGAAGAGAACAAGATGATGCAACAAAACATGGATGTTTTTCGAAAATTGGTTCAAGATTTGACATGTTTAGATTCAAAAGTAAGTGAAAATGATGAGGTTTCACAGTTACTACAAAGTTTACCAAAAGCATATGAATCATTAGTAGACACAATCAAAGTCTGCAGTGGAAAGTTCAAAATGACTGTTTCAGATATAGTAAGTCAAATCTATATGAAAGAGGCTCAGCTTAAAACTCAGAAACTGCTACAAGGAAAAGGAAAATCAGAGGCAGAAGGTTTATATGTTTCTAAAGGTAAAGGTTCAGAAAAAGGTAACAAGAAAGGAAAGAAAGGTAAAGGCAAAAAGAAAGGCAAGGGTAAATCTCAAAACAAAGACGACAAAGATGACAACAGTTGTTTTGTTTGTGGGAAAGATGGTCACTGGAAGAAAAACTGTCCGGTTCATCTTAAAAAGAAGGCAGGTGAGTCAGCAAACTGTGCTGAAACTCAAAAGGAACCGGTACTGTTGACTGCTAGTACACAAGATTCGGGTTCAGAATGGGTACTAGATTCTGGTGCAAGTTTTCACATAACACCCAAGAAGGAATTGCTTATTGATCTTAAGGAATTTCAAGGCCCTAGGGTGTTGATGGGTAACAACACGTTTAGTGAAGTTAAAGGAATGGGCAAGATAAAAATACTCAGACCAAATGGACATGAAGTCATTCTCAGTGATGTGAGATATGTACCAAACATGGGTAGAAATCTTATTTCCTATGGATGTCAGAGAAGTCAGGTTGCAACTACTCAGGAGACAATTATAAGGTGAAGTTCTACAAGAAAGAATCAGGACAGGAAGTTCTTTCGGGTTTGTACAAAGATGGTCTGTATTTTTTGGAAGGTAATGTAATTTCAGGTGAAGTTAACACAGCAAGCTCGTCTAAGGAAATGACCAAAATATGGCACTCAAGGCTAGCTCATATGAATCAAAGGAGTATAGAAATGTTATTCAAGGAAGGTTACATTTCAGACAAACAGATAGCTAAAATGGAATTCTGTGAGAATTGTGTTCTGGGAAAATCTCATAAACTGAAATTTCCCAAAGGAAAACACAATTCAACAGATATTTTGGACTATATTCACTCAGACTTATGGGGCTCTCCTAATGTGGTTGAAAGTCTAGCAGGATTTCAATATTTTGTGACTTTCATAGACGACTTCTCACGCAAGGTATGGATTTATTTTTTAAGAACTAAAAATGAAGTTTTTCAAAAGTTCAGTGATTGGAAACAGTTGGTTGAAACTCAGACCAAGAAAAAGATCAAATGTCTAAGAACAGATAATGGTCTTGAGTTTTGTAACCAACAGTTTGACCAATTATGCACAAATTCTGGCATTAAAAGGCACAGAACTTGTACATATACACCACAGCAAAATGGTGTCTCTGAACGTATGAACAGGACTATAATGGAAAAGGTGAGATGTTGGTTAGCTGAAAGCGGGTTGGGAGAAAGTTTTTGGGCAGAAGCTGCATCAACAGCTGTTTACCTAATAAACAGGTCACCTAATTCATCTATTGAGTACAAGTTACCTGAGGAAAAGTGGTCTGGTCATAAGCCAAGTCTAGACCATTTAAGACGTTTTGGATGTACGTTCATACTATTCAAGCTAAAACAAGCTCTAGAGCTGAAAAAGGCTATTTTGTTGGTTATCCACAAGGGACAAAAGGTTACAGAATATGGATGCCAGAACAGAATCAGTGCAAAACCAGTCGAGATGTTGTTTTTAATGAAAATGAGCTATACAAGGATGTTATAAGTAAGTCTACATTGCAGAACAGGAATGATCAGAAGTTAGAAAGTTCAAGTTCAACTGGAAAGGTAGTTTTCAGGAATGATCTAAGTTCAAGTGTCAACAACTATCAATCAGAAAGTGATGAGGACACCTTTCAAGGTGGAGCTATCTCAGGATCAGAAGGTTCTGGTGATAGTGAAGATTCAGATTCAGAGGAACATGAAACTGAAACAACAGAAGTTCAAGAAGAGCACAATATAGCTAGGGACAGACCTAGAAGGGAAACCAAACTACCATCTAAATTTGTTGACTATGATCTGGTAGCTTATGCGTTAAATTGTGCTGAGGAACTAGATGGAGATGATCCTAAGAGTGTTAGAGAGGCTAAGAGGAGTACAAACTGGACAAATTGGTATGAAGCCATGAAAGATGAGATGAAATCTTTGATGAAAAATAACACGTGGGTTCTGGTCAAAAGACCAGAAAACAAAAGAATTATTGGTTCTAAGTGGATTTTTAAGAGAAAACCAGGTATTCCTGGAGTTGAAAAACCACGGTTCAAAGCTAGATTGGTAGCTAAATGGTTTGCTCAAGTTGAAGGCATAGACTTTACAGAAGTGTTTGCACCAGTGGTAAAGCATGTTTCTATCCGAATTATGTTATCTTTAGTTGTAAATCAGAACTTTGAACTAGAACAGTTAGATGTGAAGACAACCTTCCTATATGGATCACTAGAAGAGGATATCTATATGAATCAGCCAGAAGGTTTTATACAAGAGGGACAAGAAGATATGGTGTGCAATCTAAAGAAATCCCTATACGGTCTAAAACAAACTCCTAGGCAATGGAATAAGAAGTTTAATCAGTTCATGGAAAGACAAGGTTTCACTAAAAGCCTATATGATCCTTGTGTCTATTCTAAAGGAACTGATATCAAACAGAAGGTATTTCTATTACTATATGTCGACGATATGCTAGTGATCTCACAGGATATGATGGAAATCAAAAGGCTGAAGAAATGTCTTACAACAGAGTTTGATATGAAGGACCTAGGAGCAGCAACTAGAATCTTAGGAATGGACATTTTAAGAGACAAAAAACAAGGAATTCTACGATTATCTCAAGGAAAGTATCTAGAGAAGGTACTAAGAACGTTTAATATGGCAGAATGCAAGTCAGTTTCAACACCTATGGGCTCTCAATTTAAATTGAAAAGTTTAAGTCAAGAAGAGACGTGTGTTCAAGCCAAAGAGATGAGTTCAATTCCCTATTCAAATGTTGTTGGCTCCCTCATGTATGCAATGGTTGGTACTAGACCAGACCTTGCACACTTAGTTGGCTTGGTAAGCCGGTTTATGAGCAACCCGGGCAAACAACACTGGGAAGCAGTTAAGTGGATTTTAAGGTATTAAAGGCACAATTAACTACAGTTTAACATTCACAAAAGCTGAAGGTTTCAATGTTGTTGGTTATACGGATTCAGACTACGCTACAGACCTTGACAGAAGAAGGTCCATTACAGGCTATATTTTTTAAGTTGGAAAGAATACTATAAGTTGGAGATCTGGTCTCCAACAGATAGTAGCTCTGTCTACGACAGAAGCTGAGTATATGGCACTTTCAGAAGGTTTTAAAGAGGCTTTGTGGCTTAAAGGATTTATCACAGATTTGGGATTTGTTCAAAAGCAAGTTAAAGTTTATTCAGATTCTCAGAGTGCTATACATTTGGCCCGAAATTGTGGTTTCCATGATCGGACCAAACATATAGACACCCGATTTCATTTCTTAAGAGATGTTATCACGGAAAACAAAGTAAATCTACTTAAAGTTCATACATCGGAAAATCTAGCAGATATATTAACCAAGGGATTACCTGGAAATAAGACTGAGTTCGCAGTAGCTCAGCTTAAGGTGACCCCTTAAGCAATTCCGCAACTGAAGCTGGAGGTACAAGGTTTTTTCGTCGGTTTTTTAAGTACCTCGCAGCAGAAAAGACTGAGTTAAATACTCAGAAAAGAAATCGACAAAACGAGTTCAGATTTCTACTAAAATCAAGCTTAAAAGGGAAGTCTATACTTTTAATAAGTCTTTAACCAAATCTTAAGTTAAAAGTTAGACCTTTTACCTTCTGTTTGTGTTCTCGCAGATCCGGAACTGAGCTACCGCTTATGATCTCCTGCATGCAAGATATAAGGAAGCTAGAAGTTAGATCTAAAGGAAACAAACGAAGACGAGAGGTAAGCATCAAAAGATTCGAAGAATTCTTGAAACTTACCATGGTTTTATGCAGATCTCTGGACATAAAGCTTCAATCATCTAAAGACCAAGAAGATAGAAGCAGAAAAGAAAAGAAAAACAGATGAGACACTCAAGATCGAGGATCTCACAAGAACGGCACTAGAGAGAAGAGAAGGAAGCTAGGGTTCTGTGGTTCAGACATTAAACGAAAAAGGTGGAGATTTGAAGCGTTTTTGTCGTTTAAACGTCTAAGGCATGGAATGGGCTTCTGCAGTATTATGGGCTTCGTCAAGAATTGAAAAATAGGCCCACCTACAATCAAAACGCTGCCGTTTTAGATGAGCTGAAGACTATAAGGAGGAACAAATTCAGTTAGCTTCCGTTACTCTGTTTTTTACCTAATTTCGGTCATCTTCTTCACGAGCGAGTGAGATTGTTTGAGAGCAAGCTTTTTCACCATTCTTTGTACCTGTAAACTCTTTAAGCTTTAGTGATACTTTGGGGACAAGAGATTCCCCACGAGACGTACCGGTTTGAATACCGGGAACTCGTTAAATTGAGCGTGTCAAGAGTTTGTGAATCTAACCTCAAATTGAAGATCTTGAGCTGCTCTTGAGCTGGTAAGAATAGGCATTCTCCGTTAACATGAGAAAGAAAAAAATATTTTTAAGGTTTTAAATTTACATTTAGAAATGCTTTCAAACTTTTGGTAGTGAAACTTCGTAGAAATTTATTTATAACCATAGATTGATGACATCAACAATTTCGATTAACATACAAAACTGTTCCTTTTTTGGGTAAAATATACAAAACTGTTTCCTTATAAGATAGATAATATCTATCATCAATTAATATTTGACAATTAAAGTTTCATTTTACTTTTAATCCTAAAAGTATGAATAATTTAAAGAGATTATAATATTTTAAAACTCAACTTATTTTCATTCCGTGAAAAATCTTAAACTATCAAAATAGTTTTTGAACCATAAACTTGTATAAACAAATTTCTTAAAACTTAAAGCTTGTTGACTGGAATTTTTTAAACTGAATTGGAAAATGAAGCTTGAACTTGTAGGTTTAATTGTACTTTTGGGTTTAATTTTGAATCTAGAGTTTAATTTTGTGTTATAATTTATTTCAATTTAAAAAATTGCATTATCAGAATTCAGATTTTAAAACCCTACTTATTATAATAATTTATGGTTTTAAAACCTATTTTCGTAATTTATATATTTTTTTCATCAAATAGAAATAATTCAAAGTTTGTGAAAAAAAAAATAATAATTCAAAGTTTAAAACTAACTTAAAATTAAAAAATATTGAGTGTTAAATATTGAGTGTTAGAGATTTTCTCTCGTAACTGTTAATTAATGTCATCTGAGATGTAATGTGCTTAATTTATAGAAGATCGATGTTTCAAAGACACTTCACTCTATCTGTAGAACTTAATCTAATCAAGAAGAGAAGACAAAGAAAAGAACCAAAACGTGTATGTTGTGTTAATAATATGTAAAAAAGATCAAAGATTTGGTAAAAAAAAAAACACTCATATATTTTCCTTAGAGATACTGCGTTTGTATTCTCTCTCTGTTCTGCTCCCACCACGTCTTTGCATGTACTTCCCCAAACCGTTCCCGGCTGTTCCATAAACACAATCCGGTTAAGACACTGAAAACCACACTATGGTTAAGGTTTTAAATCTGTAGCTTACCTGAATCTGACACGGCGTAGCTCTCTGGTTCCATCTGCTAACTGTCTGATGGTAATGTAAACACCAGGCTCATCTTCTTCAATCCACTCAGCCTGCATTTCACTAGCGTTGCTTATAGATGGTGGCTCGTCTCTAGAAGATGTGGTGGTTCTTGCTGCATCCATTGGAGCTCCGGTGTGAGTACCTGGTCCGTAAGTGTTGAAGTTGCCGTAGAAGTGATGTGGAACATTGCCTCCTGGAGGTCTGAAGTTGTGTCTTGGAGTCCAGTCTTTGCTTTCTCTTGCTGACTCCATTTTTGAGTATGTTGAATCTCTTTGTGACTATACAAAATAAGCAAACTTTGTTTGTTACCTTTCTTTGGATTAAAAGAAAATACTCAAAAGTAACATTGCAAACCGGTGTGCGTTGGTTTCAGGTTATGTGTTTACCTGGTCCTCGGATCTTGTAGGCGTTTGAAGAGCTTGACGGTTAAATCTCTGTACATTGTAAAGCTCAACGATTTTGTCGTAGTTCTCACCCCACCACCGTTGTGCTTGCCACTTATCGAACATTTCCCGACTTCAAAAACAGACAACTAAAGGTTAGTTTTAATCTCATGTTTCAGCTTTAAACAATGTCTGAAACATTTGTGGTACAAACAGTATAGAAATGAATTGAAATTACCTAAAGCGGATTCGTTTCAGATCATTTCCTCCAGTAGGAAGCGGAGCAAATGTGATATGAACACCTGGCTCTACTTGAGCCATCCACTCTTTAGGCTCTTCATCCTCTAGTACCACATCACAAGACTGAGCCGAGATAGATTCCCGATCATTTCCATAGATTGACCGCGCGTTTGGATGGTGAGATGAGTTTGTGAAGTCCCAAGCAGGAGTTGAACCTGTGCTTCCACCTAAGTAAGGATATGGAACACCTTCTGAAGCATTGTCAAAATCAGGGAATGGTCGATGTCCTTTCTTCAAGGGGTTGTTTGAGGAGCCAGTGCAGGGCTTACATTGCTTATAAGCACCAGAGAATTTTACAGCCATATCCTTGATCTGCATAGGTACCCAAAAACACTGATTCAAGTAGATTGAAAAATCTTTAATCCTAATTCTTAAACTTATTTTATTCAAAAAAAAAGACAAGTTCACAAGAACACAATCTAACGGTACTCTATTTTCATCTTCTTATTTTTTGGCTCTTTGATTTACTAAATAGCTGCCCCACCCCAAAACCTTTCTTTTATTCTGTCTAGGCAAGAACCCACTAAAGCTTATTTATGAAAAAGTATTAAGATCAGTCTTCAATAGCAATACTCATCAAAGTATGACCCCATGAGCTTTTTCTCAGACATTTTTAAGGAATCAATCAACATCCACACAATTAATCACAAATCCTAAACCTTAACTAGATAAATACTATTTTCCAGTATATATTTCACATTTGTTTAAGCAATTTGTTGAAGTTTTATGTCAGTAGTCACATAGTTAGAAAAAAAAACACTGACATAACCTATTGTATAAGTAAATCCAACTTAGTCTAAACAACAGTGACCTTTACACTTTAAGAACTCATATCTATCATATTGCTTTAAATTAACCAAATTTTGAAACCTCTATGATAAGGAAACGAATCTCGGTCAAATTTCTGGACCGTACATTTATTATATTAAAGCTTGCTTTTTTTTCCTGTTAGGTACGTTAATTGGGGTCTGTGTCTTTGTTTGTTTCACGAGCAAGGCAATTAGAGAAAAAGCAGCAAAATAAAGTGAAAAAAAAAGCAGAAGGATCAACAAGGAAGGAAGAGATTCAGAGAGAGAAAGATAGAGAGAGAGAGAGAGACCTGTGTCGTTAAGCTTTTGACGGCTTCTTTAGTATTTGGAGTTATACTCCCACGCGCTCCACCTTCTAGTTCCTCACCTCCGTCTGCCATTTTCGTACAAGCTATGCAAGTAAACATCTTTGTCTTTTTCTATATCTTCCTCTGCCTTTTTCAGCCCTATAAAACAGTAAAACAGAGTCTACAAAACTTCAAAACCAAACCTCTACTCATGAATAAAATATTAAATAATATAATTGAAAAATGTAGAGAAGCGCTAAACAATAACACACAATGCGACATAAAACACGGTAGAGCTCACGTAATCAGTACACGTACGTTTAGTTAAATAAACGGTAGGTTTTTATTAAAAAAAGGGATGAAAATATCCTATAATAGTAACAGACATTTGTAAACATTAGTTAGAACATAGAGAGAGTATTTGGGATCGAATTGTCGTTTTATTAAAGGCAAAAGGACATAGTTGTTGACATAATTTTGAGGTCAGCAAACAAACCACTAAAAAACAACAACTTGATAAAATTGATTAGTGGTTTAACTCATAAAAAAAATGCTAAACATTTCAAGAGGTTAATCCTTCAAGAAAATTAACAAATACAGAAGATGAAATTGTAAAATACTCCACCATGGTTAGATGTTAATGTTACCTTGAAGATGTAATTTCTTATGCACAGAAACCAAAAAAAAAGCTATAAGAAATACACAAAAACGTAAGCTAGTGGGGAGAGTTCATAATCAAGGAAGTGATCTTTAAAAGGCAAAAGTGTTCAAAGATATTTAAACAGGAAAAAAAAAAAGAACTTGGGGATCAGAGTATAAGACAAATTATTTCTTCTATTCTAATTTTTTTTTTTTATGAATAAAGTGGTTTAAATAACGCTTTTGTGAGTATCAGAGAGTCCATTTCTCAACTAACACATAATTTCAGCAGCCGGAGTTTCTGAAATTTCAAAAATTACATAGAAAACTTGATCAAAGATATGGATCCTCGTGTTTATCGAGAAAACGAAAAAAAAAATTTGAATCACAAAAAAAGGAAAAATTAAATGTTTACAATAAAATGGAATCTTTACAGTCACGTGTTTGAAAAAAGCAAAAGAGTTTGGTTTCTATTTTAGGGTTAGTTTTAGTGTGTGTGATGATGGACCAATCTAATGGATGTCGAGAGATGAAAGCTATGGATCACTGTGCCGATTGAAAAAGAAGAAGAAAAAAACAGAGAGAGAGAGAGAGGGAGATAGAAAGGAAAAATAATTGGAACCAATCACGAATTACGAAGATTCGAAAAAACTCTGTTTTGATGAGATCAAAAGCAAAGGCAAAAACAAAAACACTGATGGAAAAAAGCCATTAATATTCCTTGCCCCAGAAAACGACTTCCTGGGATTATGTTATTTTGTTTTTCAATTTCAATTTAATTATGAATAAGATATGGATTTACTCACCTGATTTCGAAATCTGCTTTAAATTTGAAGCGTGTTGCTATGAAATTGGTAGCTCTGCTTTTTTTGCTTCTTCTGGTTTTTGTCTATTTCAGTCACCGGCACGAGTGGGCTTCGTTCTGTGTTTATACCTATAAATAGACCATCAAAATGGCTGCAGAGATCAGTAGTGTTACAGGTAGTAAATGTAGGAAAAAACAAGACGAGACTATTGATCATGAATAGCTTTTAATGGACAAAATTCGAACCATTCTAAAAGCAAAAAAAAAAAAATAGGAGCAATAAATACCGGGAAAATTTCAAATCATTTTCCTGGAAAAGGAAAACCGTCGTAAATAAAATGTAGTGAGAAAATCTGTTTGAATGTGGGAAGGAAATCGATCAGGAGAGATTTTAGAAACTTAAAAACGGAAATGAAAAGAGTGATTGACGAATCGAATCTGTCAAAATCAATCAATCAAAGTGACAAATGAAATGCCAATAGGTAAAAAGGCAACAAAAACTCTCTGATCCTTTTCTTTTCCTCCGAGAAAATAAAATTAGTCTATGAAAAGATCGATCAAAGTCAGTGACTACTAGCCAATCTCTGAGTTCCTTTTCCCTAATCTGCTCTACACACGAGAAATCAAGCAACGAATCTCTCTCTCTCCTTTCTTTTCCCGAGAAAATAAAAGTAGGATTTCAGATTTCTCCATTTCGTACTAACCTCAACGTCTTCTGCAACCCAAATCTAATCGGATTTCAGAAATCAAAACTCACTGCGAAAATCTTCGAAAACAAAATCGTTCAAGCAGCTCGAAGATCAAAAACCTCCCCAGAAAATCTCCCGAGAGAGACAACGGCAGAAACTAAATTCAAATTTGAAAAAAATAACAAACTCCGGGTTATCGGGTCACCCGAGAACTGAAACGGAGCTCTGGTTTTAAAACAACTGTGAACGACGAAGAAGAAAAAGAGAGAAGAAAAGAGCAAGGCTTATGGGTATATATATATATACGTGGAGGAAAAAGATAATTATTTAACGGCGTTAAATATTAATAATTAAAACGCCGTGAGTTAACGGAGAGAAGAAACCTTTGATGGTCTGGATAAGTAACGGCAATAAGGGCCCATATGTTTGTCTACCGGTGACGGAGATGAGAGAGACGATAGCTTACGTGTGCTGGGACTACGACACGTGTCGAGTTATGATTGGTTTATGACAGCTGAAAACCGGGTCGGATTATGGTCACGATATATTTGACAGGCCAAGGGAACGGTCGCATCATGATTCGCTTTGTTGTGTGTTCGTCTTCTTTATTTTAAACAATTTTATATTATTTTTATAATGTGTATCATCGTTTTGTCTTGTTTTAGAAATAATCACGTGCCATACGTTAGTTATAATATTTTATGTTTTATTAAAATTTTGTTCTATATGAGTAAAAGAAATTGATAGTTTGTAAAAACTGAAAAGAAATTAAAAGTAATATACTGTGAGGGTTTTTATTTGTTTTTTTATATATATTAATTAATATCTGATCAGCTGAGTATGGTGAATAAGTAATATCAAATGCTTAAAGATTAGTCAGTTTGTCACCATCATAGATTAATGTTGGCATGGTAGATGCAAAATTGAAGTATGGGATTATATATAATATGTTATTTATTTGTACACGTGATATGTTTATTTGTCATGAATATCATTTTCGAAATACACTAATTTTTTTAAATACGATTTATGCATATTAATTGATCAAATTGTCTTTAAAATATAATTGTCAAATTTACATCTAATCATTTAACTCTTAAATTTAATCATTAAATTCTTAAACATTTAAGAGAAATTACCTAAAATGCCTTAATTCAAGCATTTTTTTGCAAATGTGCCATTTTTGTAGAGTTTACCAATTATACCATTGAGTCTATTGTTATGATATCTTTGCAAAAAATGTTTGAATGAAGAAATTTTCTAAAAATCAATTATGCAAAATGCCCTAATTGAATACATTTTTCCAAATTTTTCATAAAATGTGAGGGTATACCACTTATAATGTTGGGTATAATGTTAGGGTTTTTTTGCAAAAATAACCTAATCATAACCCCAACATTTTTGCAAAAAATGCATGATTAGGTTATTTTTGCAAAAAATGATTGAATGAGGACATTTTTGCAATTCCTCCAACATTTAATCATAACACCATAATTGACATTTAAATTTAAAATGTGTATTTTTTTAAATTTGTGTATTTTATAAAATTTCTCAATTTATTCTCATTATATATCATCAAAAAGTATGGTTAACTAAATATATTGATTTTAACAAAAAAAAAACTAAAAATATTAACTTCAAGTGTTTTTTTTGTCAACAACTTCAATATAGTTTTTTTTCCCAACTTCAATATAGTTTAATTCGTATAATGTGTATTACTTTAATAAATATTATAAATTATAGGGTAGATTTATTTTAAATTATAAAGAAATATAATAAGAAGTTTGGCTTTACTTAGTCCTGTTGTTCATCGATTTTTTGTTCTTTTGTTGGAAAAATGAACTAAGTTCCTATAAAGAGTAAAAAAACTAAAACACAAACTTTAATTATAAAATTAATAAAATACGTAGGCATCAAAACATCGTTCTCCAAAGTCACATATAGGACGATGATTATCATAACGTTGATTCGTGGCTAAGTAATAAGTATTTTCAAATATGAATATAATTTATCGCACATTAATATTTTATTATTTACAAATTTAGTATAACACAGACATTTGTTTGATAAATATTATAGCTAGAATAATAATGATTATCTATTTATATGATTTTTCGAATAAAATTAAAGTATATTTAGAAGAAAAAAAAATATAAAATGGTGTAATTATATGGAGTAAAAAGCAATTAAAAATTGCGTGTAACATGTTGGTCGATGCTAAACTTTAGAAAAAAGAAATAAAAACAAAGATAAATATAAAATATAAATATAGTGTAGTGTATATATATCTTTAACCCAATACATTGGGGATGGGAACATAGCTTTATTCCTGGGGCAAACCTGTCTTTAAGCAAAGAATGCTTCGAACAGAGGGACAGCAAAATTCCAAAACGAAGATCCATTAAATTAAGTAATAACATTAAAAATAATTTACCAATTAAATATGAGAAATAAAAACGAGTTAAAAAAAAAAACATATGAAAAAGAACGAAGGAAAAACCCAAAACTAAAACTGTACAACATTAAACTCATAAGCTATACTCAAATATTGTTAAAAAAAGAAGCTATAGTCAAATATTTGACTTTCATAATTTTCTGTTATAAACACGTAAAACTCTAAATCTCTAACTAAACACCATTAAAAAAAATATTTAAACGCTTAATCAATAAACGACATAAATTATCCATTTCTTTTATAATCATATATGTACATTTTACTATGCTTTTTTCAACTTTATAATTTATTATGTGTAATTACAAAATTATCCTTCCAATTCCATGACGAATTATCTAAAATGTCATAATTTATGAGATTTTGTAAATTTGGGTATACCAATAACATCTTTCGATATAGCGTTAAAATATTTTTTGCAAAAAAATATTTGAATTATAACATTTTTTATCCTAAAAAAAATCCAACTTTCTCGATTTTAAAACAAACGTATTAAATTTAATATTTTATATCTTTGCTTAATTTCTGACTAATTTCCTAATTATTAAATTGTTACAGGAAGTTCGATTAGCGTCTTTAAGGTTGTTTATAAATATAAGCTTCATAATGATAACTCTTTTTAATTTTTACACAGATAATGATAATATTTTGTTTGCGATAATTTAGAATTAAAGAAAAAAAATATTTAAATATATACATCCTTAAAAGTAACACAACACAGGTGGTTTCTCTTTATGTCGAATGTATCTTTTGGAGAAGACATAGTAGTTTTGATCTATGAGACATGATATCTAGTTAAAATGATGTTTCATCTGTAAAATTCCATGAAAACATACAAAATAAATAAAATGGTAATAAAAATGAAAATAAATATGTTTTAGTTGAGATATATTTAATGTGCAAGAAAAGTAAAGTCAATGTCCCTCAAATACTTCTCATCTTCTCTAACATTACATTTATATTTTGCCTTTTCGATTTGTTTCAGCTTCATGCCTTTTATTTTATGCTCTTTTTGATTTTTTTTTTTTTGCATAGTTAGATTAGATCATATTTTATTTCTTAGATAACATATATTTCAATATGAAAATAGTCATATAGAATTATAAATCATGGAAGGAAAAAGTTAGAGATTTTATATATCAATATATATCTATATATATAATATGTGTGATTTATAAGTCCCACTAATAATGATTAGTGATTACTGTTTTAGATATTCTAGTATAAGTATTATATATATGTTTTTTTTCACTTTAACCTAATGACTAATATTAGTTATCCTCAATTTGAAGATTGTGAGTTCGAACCCAAGTGGATGTAATAGTAGTAGATGTGACAACCAGTGTACCACTAGCTCTTCACGTATAAGAATATATGTATATTTTTATTTGTCTATTTTCATCTAGTTTAATATTTTTCTTACTTTATTGTACATAGTTTTTTTTCACAAATAAACAAACTAGTTTTAAAGTAGTTATATATTGATTAAAAAAACTACTTTACAATTTTTTTTTCCAGTAAAAAAAAGAACAAATAATTGTAACAATCTAAACACATTATTTACATCACATTTCAACTTTCACCAACACGATCTATTTCCCCACGGGAACTATCGTATATGATCAGATCTCTCACAATCTATGACCTGTTGCTAGATCCACATGAAATCAAAATTCGCGAGCTATTTGCCCATAAACCGGTAATTTCATCGGTTAATCTAGGTTTAATTAAACCCAGACTATTAGCCGATATAACCAGATTACGAAACCAATTTTAACCAATTTTGGGCCCGATTTTAAACCCAGAAGATCCGATTCAACTAACCCTAAATCCTCAATTTTCCCAAATCAAGCCAAATCCCCTTTCTCTCCAGATTAGGGTGTTCGAGGAGCTATCATTCTCGTCTTTATCACTGTAATTTCTCAATCTTGAATCCATTTCTTCATTTAAATTGAATAATTGATGCTCTGAAGTGATTTAGCGAATGTGATTGATATGTCTAGCTCCTGAAATCAATGGAAAAAGCTTTTATTCTCGCTTATACGAAGGTCATAACAACTCCATCTCGTGCATTCAAGGAAACTCAAATTTGCTTCGCTCTACATTGGTAATCACAGGATTTCAATCTTGGTTTATTGTTCTATTGTTCACTGATCTTTTCTAGGGTTCATATACATGATTTGTGTTGTTTCTTCTTGTGTTTCTTAGGTTGCAGAATCATTACTGTTTCCTAATGACAAAAGGTCTGCTTCAACACAAGCTAAAGCTCCACCACCTCAGCTATAGAAAACGGTGAGTTGAAAACACTTTTGTTTTGAAATGTCATGTAATAACACATTGATTCCTACGATTTGAGACTGTTTGTAATCGGTGTTTTTGAATGTAGGGTGATGTTAGAGTATCAATGGTTAGTCCTGCATTTGTGTATGAACCCTATACAGTCCAAGAGAAAATCTCGATTTGGAAAAGGTATAAATTCAGCAGTAGATAGCCTTTGATTCATATTTTGATCTAATGTAATAAAGCCCCTTTTCTGCAGTTGAATTGGCTTATTGTAAAATGTTTTTCAGGGTTTTCACAAGAAGTGGTTGGCGAAAAACAAAAGAAGATTTCATTCGAGAGGTTAAATAATTCTCCTTGCGTTATATACACTCAGATTTATCTTCTGCAATCTTGAATTGTCTACAATGGTTTTTTTTTTCTGTGTTTTCAGATTAGTTGGGGATTTGGCTCGATTTGAGAAAATTGGGGATCTAGGGTTAGTTGAATCGGATCTTCTGGATTTAAAATCGTGTCCAAAATTGGTTAAAATTGGTTTCGTAATTTGGTTATATCGGCTAATAGTGTTTAATTAAATGTAGATTAACCGACGAAATTACCGGTTTATGGGCAAATAGCTCGCGAAGTTTTGATTTCATGTGGATCTAGCAACAGGTCATAGATTGGGAGGGATCTGACCGTATATGATAGTTCCCGTGGAGAAATAGATCGTGTTCCCGATTTTTTGTTTGCCATTTGTTATTGATTAATTGCAATTATTTTAAATATTCATAATTTTAACTTTTTATTATTTAAAAATCAGATAAATTCTATTACGTATAATTTTGATTAAGTTCCGAATTTAAGATCTAATATGATATTGATTTGGGATATGAAAACGTATAAAAAAATGTTTTAGTTTAGATTTTACTTAATTTGTTACGTACTAAATCACCATTATTTTTGTTAGAAATAAATTATGGACCAACATACATGGACTTTGTTAATATCTCTAATTGCTAACAAACATGGATCTATACATACCGATACTAAAAAAAATTTGGTAAAATTCAAAAGAGATAGTCAATTATTGATATGTTTTGCTTGCTAAAAAATTTAATTTCTGTAAGTGTTACTATGTAAATATAAGTGTTACAAGTTTTATTTTACTCGAATGTCATAATTATTTAAATTTTAATACATAAATATTATTATTCAGCTATATAAAATAATATTAGACTCTGCCCAATTTAAGATTTTGCCAAAGATGAAAAGATAAATTTCAAAATATATAATGGGTCAAGTACTTTACTTTGTCTTTCCTTTTTCTTTGAACGATTTAAACATAAATCCTTGAATTTGTGTGTTAGATTATAGTTAGTGGAGCTTTTATGTTTCAACTTTGTTTTTTAGCTGATATAAAATTAGTTTATTACCCTAAACATAACAAATTAGTACGTACCTTCAATATAATCATAATAATGTATAATTTTTTTTTTACCAAAAACTGTTATTTTGGGAATAGTTTTTTTTTAAAATTGTTTCAAATATATATACAAGACCGGTCTTGAAATTTTCCTAGTTTTTAAATCCAAATAAAAAATAAATCTGATTGTTTAAAGAAATGCTTATAATTTTATTTTTCATTAAAAATATTTTTTTCTCTTAAGATCCTATCTCAAGTTTCTAATTCTGTCTCCAAATTTTATTTTATATATATATATATATAGATGACAAAAT
>KE151672.1:146362-174801 GCA_000411095.1 Aethionema arabicum
TTTTAAAATATTATGTAATGAAAACTAATGTAATTTCTTATAGAATTAACGTTTATTCTAAATTTATTTAACAAATAATTACAAAAATTTGACAATCATTTTTTGCTATTTTCCACATATTTCGTAATATTTAAATATAGTTTCACATAACAGAACGCTTTTGAGAAAGTAGGAAGCATAGAAGTTTCCAAAAAATTATATGATTGTGAAATCACTAATGATACATTCATATAAGTTAAAACTAATATTATAATGAAAATTAATAAGTTAAAATGATAGTAATGATGAAAAAAATTCAGAAGTTAACAAAAAGGCAAAGGCATCCAGGTGTTTGATTTCCCTGTTCCAAAGAAGATTACGTTAAAATATTAAAAACTCAAATCAATCTTTTTCCATTTCCCACATTTTCCTTTTTGTTTTTTCTCTTTACAAAGCAAAACATATTATTCCAACAAAAGTTTTTAAAAATAATATTCCTTCTGTGTTCTTAATCTAAGATGTTTTCACTAAATGAATAGTTATTAATAATAATATTAAAATGACTAAAATATCATATAGTTTAGAGAATGAGTGTATTAACATCTTAAATTGTGAAATATATTTTTAACATCTTACGTTGAAAATAAAATAAAATACATCTTATATTGAAAATACATCTTATATTGAAAATAAAATAATATAAACTCTTACGTTGAAAATATTTAACATCTTATATTGTGAAATATATTTTTTTTTTAAAATACATTATATTGTAAATCGAATGAAGTACTATGTTTTTTCGGATGAATCATAAACCAATTCCATTAATTAAATATAAATCAATACATAAAGTAAATATAGTTATTACTGGTTAATCCAAAGATTTTCTTTGAAACTACTAGACCAATAAATAATTTAATATTTTACTTTTTAATTAATTAAGGAAAAAAACAAGGGGAAAAATATAATAATACTCCTAACATATATAGGAATGTCAATTGGGCTAACCCGGCCGTCCGACCCAAAGACCGAAAAACCCATATATATTTGAGTCTGAGCCCAACGCCCGACCCGTTTTTTTGGGCTTATATTTCGAGGTCCGAGTCCAGCCCGCACAGAGTCTCAGGACTTTTCGAAACTTTTTGAACTTATAAACAAAAACAATATAAATTCAAATAAATCAATATAAACAGAATAAAATCAAAATATATAAATTTAGTTAGCGAAGTAAAGAGCTATAAGAGTTCCACGATTTCTAAATATTCATTATTTTAATGATTTAAACACTATATTAATATTATAATTTACAAAACATGTATAAATGATATTATAAACTTATAGTCAATAGTTTTAAAATTATTAAGTAGATGTGAATAATAATGTTATCTTAGTCATGCAAATTCCTATATAAATCAATATTTTAATATTTTTTTAAAATAAAAGACGGTAGCATGTGGGCTAGCTCGGCTCGACCCGGTTCAAAACCCAAAAAACCAGTGAAAATTTGAGCCCAACCCAGTCCAACTTGTTTTTTTTTTCGGGCTCATATATAAAACCCGAATCTACATATTTTAAGGATCGGGCCGGGCTAACCCAGAGACTTTAACCCGAATTGACATCCCTAAACATATATTTTTCTCTACTTCGAAGTTATTAAATGGCGAAGAAAAAACGGAATGGGCCGTTCGCTGGAGTTCCAAACATTAACAAACTTCATGAGTTATGGGCTTGGCCCATTAAAGTTCCTGAATAAACTATACGGGGTATTTTGGTCTTTTCAAAAGAAATGCTGGTTCGTCTTTAAAAAGCCCGTCACTGTCTAAGTGACTAATACCGATTGAACACATTAGGGTTTACCCTTCGGTAACTCATTTCTCCGCCGCCACCTTCGTCCTTTGTAATTAGGTAAAGCTCAGCGTCTTAATGGCGGCATCGTACAACGCATTGGCTCAGTCAATGCAAGCGAGAAGTAGCTGCTTCATCCCAAAAGCTTATTGCATTAGAGATACTAAACAGAGAAGAAGATCCACTGTTGTGTTCGCATCAGACGAGAAGAAGATTGTTCTTCAGTCTAAGGTGACCGAATGAATCTTTCTTCTGTTTAATTTTTACTTAGAGGTAAACTTAGGTATATCTGAGAATGATTTGCTTAATCTGAAATATTTGATGGTGTAAGTGTAGCTTTATTTTTGCTTTGTGATGAAGATTGAACCAGACATTGTCAGGTGGCTACATATTCACATATGAGTAGTTACTGTTACATGTCGGGTAAAGAAAAAAGAGAGAAGGAAAGTTTTTTTTGATGGTTTCCATCTTTTGATCTGGATTTCTCTCTTAAGGTGCTCATCGTTTGCTTGGTCATCTGCATTTGGTGATGACTTGAGCTACATCTGTTCATCACATTTAATATCTGTTTCATTGACACATTTTGCTTGGACTCCCACGTTTAGATTGATGCTGCATTTCCTATTAAATCCTTTCCAGGAAAGTGAGCATTTCCGTGTCCGGATTAGATTCCGGTGCTTAGCCTGATTTGAGTTTCACAATAAACTACTTGATTTACTGGCATCTATACTACAAATGGTCTTTTGTTGTTTCTTGTTAGTGTGTGGTTTTCTTACATCATGTAAAGCCAGAGATGGTCAGGTAGCTACCCTTTGACAAGTGGGTTGGTACTGTTACATCTCTGGTAAAGAAAAGAGAGAGAAGGAAAGCCTTTAGATGGTTTCCATCTTCTGGTCTGAAATTCTCTCTCAAGGTGTACATCGTTTGCTTGGTTGTCTATATATATGATGACATGGGCTACATCTGTCCTCCACAGTTAATTTTTCTCCATGTAAACATTTCTCCTGAGCTTTCATAATTAGTCGGTTAATACTTCCTCTTAATGCTTTCACTGAAAGCATTGGTTATCCTCTCACAGTATTATTTGGTCACACTTCAAGATTTATTTTGGTCGTAAGTGTTGCAGTTGTATTCCTCAGTTTTATCATGCTTATTTGGTTGTCTTGGGCTAGGTAGATAACTTGTTGGACCGCATAAAATGGGATGACAAAGGATTAGCTGTGGCAATTGCACAAAATGTTGATACTGGAGCGGTATTAATGCAAGGCTTTGTTAACAGGGAGGCTCTCTCTGCAACCATCAGTTCCAGGAAAGCTACATTCTTCAGTAGATCAAGATCAACCTTGTGGACTAAGGGAGAAACATCCAAGAATTACATCAACATCCTTGATGTTTATATTGACTGTGATCGTGATTCGGTACGTCTTTCTAGACTGTTGACTATTACTAGCTTAATACAGGGTGCTCGTGAACTTATTCGTTACAGTATCTCAGATAATTTACCTTGGAACACCTGATGGGCCTACCTGCCATACAGGAGCAGAGACTTGCTACTACACATCTGTCTTCGATCAATTAAATGATGACGAGGTTTGCTTTTTTGGAATTCATTTTTTGATCAATTTTTTTGAACTAAATTTTGAAGAAATTAACTTTATGACCACATTGCAAAGGCTGCAGGAAACAAGCTAGCGTTAACAACATTGTATTCACTAGAATCCATTATTTCAAAGCGGAAAGAAGAATCATTAGCTCCTCAAGAAGGCAAGCCTTCATGGACTAAACGGTTATTGACGAATGACAGCCTGTTATGCTCAAAGATAAGGTCAGTCTTCTAAAATCGAAAACTTAATTTACTACTAATTCAGATCATTAAGTTTAATAGTAGAGGAAGATGCTTACACAAGACCCTTCTGTGATTTCTGTTTCAGAGAAGAAGCTGATGAGTTATGTAGAACACTTGAGGATAACGAGGAAGTTTCAAGAACTGCTTCGGAGATGGCGGATGTGTTGTACCACGCAATGGTGTTACTGTCCAAAAGAGATGTGAAGTTTGAAGATGTTCTTGAAGTTCTTAGGAAACGATTCTCTCAATCTGGAATCGAAGAAAAGCAAAACCGTACAAAGTGATCACAACACAGGTATGTCACTCGTCAGTGTTCTGCTATTGGCTGGGAGGTTATTACCGCTAAATTTATTTGGAGAATTCGAAGCTCATTGAAATCACTATGTTCCAAGTCTTTGTTTGTCATGGAACTCTGTATTTGTATCGTTACATATTTTTGTATGGAATAAAAAAGTTTTTTACTTGTAATTTAATAACAAAACCATTTATATAACCTGAAATTCTGCAAATCTTAAAAGCTAAGGGCGTGAAATTTCAGGACAAATTTAACTCTGCAATGAACAAACCATTAAAACTATTTGATCAAAACCATTATCTAGTGGAACGGGACAGTTACACCAAACACATGTCGTTGTAATTGTAAGTTTTGATGATGCAAAAAACAGAACATGATCATGGTCATATTGTTCTACATTTTTCTACAGATTTTTTAGTAAAACAGTTTTATTTGCCGTGTAAAGTGTAAACTGTAAAGAAGTAGACCAATAAAAAGAGAAAAATCGTTATTACTCTTTAACTATATCTTGGGATCCAAAGAACCAAATCCGTTTATAAACCAACCAAAGTACAGAACCGGTCATAAGAAATCTTCTGCTAACCTCCGGTTTACTTCTGTACACAGGATGCCTCATCTGGTTTGGTTAGAGTACCAGAGCTTTTTTCTGGCAAACCAGAATCTTCTCGCTTTCAACAGCATACTCTGTCTCCTCTCTCAGGTAACTCCACCTAATCCCGTTCGCCACCGTCCTGATTGCGTCCATGAAATAGCTCCACTCTCGAACTTATAACATAACCACCGGGACGCAATATTCAATCAATCTCCAGCAAAACATACTTCATCTCATACCTAATCCAATATCAAATCAAATCTCAAAACAAAGTTGAAAACAATATTTGATTTCACCATTCATTCAACAAACAAGATTTTTCTCCGGTCAATGTATCGTACCTCTGACTCTTCACAGTAAAAAAGACCGTCAAGGTGAAGAAGATCATATGTTCTTGGATAAGTAGAGAAAGCTTCACACCTGCATTTCAATTTCAGGATCATATCACATCTCATCAAAGAGAAACACAGAGTCTTGGGATAAACTGATCTATTCTTCAATATCTTAGACTAAATAATTTGCTAAGACAGAATCACAGCCAAGCCAAAAGACTTCACTTTTCCTGCGGTTAATCCAAAGTCAAATTTCACAACAACTTGAAAACCACAAAACTAACAGATTCATTTACTACAGTGACGTCATTGCATAGATTATTGAAAAGGGAAGATTGCACTTCAAACACGTCATTAAGTTAACAAGGATGTATGCCAGTTTCTTACTTTACCTTTGATTCAAAAGTTCTGCTAGCTGCGCTCTTTCTTGAATGATCCCATTTCATCTAGTTACTACGGGTATGCTCTCCAGATCTTGATTTTTGCAATCAGTATGAAGCAAATTTTCAAATTTAAGTTAAAATTTTGTGCCCATTTAACTGACATGATGGTAGAACTAAACACTCAGAAACCCTAACTAGGCATGGTTCCATTGTGTAGCCAAACCTCTTTGCCCAACCATTTTGAGGGATTATATTCTGCAATAGTTCGTTGCAGGAAATCATCTGGTTTGACTCCATTTCTCAACATATGTTCATACAACAATGCAGCTTCATCTAGTCTTCCAACTTTGCAACAACCACGGATAAGAATCGTGTAAGCAACCACATCAGGCAATAGCTTAGCATCTATGGCTTGATGAAATATATGTGTTGCTTCATCAACTCGTCCTCGTTTGCATAGACCATCAATAACGATACTATAACTTATTATGCCTGGAGAAATATCTTTCTCTTGCATATCTTCAAAAAGCTTGAGAGAACCTTCAATGTCAAAGGATTTAGATAGCATATCCATTAAACAACCATATGTGACAACATTGGGTTTAGGACCCTTTTCCATCATCAAAGTAAACATCTTTGTAGCACCATCCATATCATTGTTTTCACAGAGAGCGTGGATAAATACAGTTAAAGTAACAGCATTGGGTCCAAAAGGCGTAAGTTTAAGCATTTCAAAAACCCTGGCTGCATCATCTAACCTTTTAAAAGAACAGTAGCCACATATCATTGTATTATACGTGATGATATCAAGCTCCATGTTTCCTTCAAGAAGATTCTCAAAGAACTTAGAAGCACCTTCAACGTTGCAACTTTTGAAAAGCAAATTAATGAGAACATTACATACTGCGATATCCATTGAGATTCCATTTCTCTGCATAAGAGAATACAGCTTTAGGCCTATGGCTGGCTTCATGTGCTTGCAGAATGCACCCATGAGGGTACAAAATGCTACAGCATCAGGTTCCAAACCCATTTTGAACATATGGAAAAATAGAAACAGTGCTTCGTTTAATCTTCCTTGCATGATATTCCCCCTCATAAGTGTGGTGTATGTGCATACATCAGGTTTTATACCATATATCACCATTAATCTATACACTTTCAACGCTTCATGTAAATGATTTAACCTACACCAACCATCCATTAATGAGTTAAACACTACAACATTGAGATGTACTGACTGGCCTAGAGTCTTCAAAAAGAATCTCAAAGCATGTTGCATCAGCCCTTGCTTACATAAGCCATCGACCAACACACTATATATGAACACATCAGGCGGATGACCGATTTTTATCATATCATCATATAAATCAAACCCAGATCTCAACTTCCCACACTTGCAAAAACCATCAATGAGACTGCTATAAGTTAAAACAGATGGCTCCAAACCAAGTTTCAAGATCTGGCCATATATACCAAAAGCTTCATATATTCTACCATCCTGGCACAAGCCTTTTATGACAATGGTGTAGGTAACCACATTCGGAAAAATGCCTTGACATAACATTTTCTTGTACACACCAAACGCTGTTTTTAAATCCCCAGTTTTCACATATGCATCAATCGTTGAACTGAAAACCACTACGTCCAACTTAACGTTTTTCTGTAATGCTTGCGAGAAAAGTTTATACCCTTTACTTAACATTCCTGCTTTGTAGCATCCATCAATCAGAGTGCTGTAAGCAATCAAGTCTGGTGTTATTCCCTTCTGTTCCATAACTCTCAAAAGCTCAAAGGCTTTATCCATTTCGCCTCTTTTGCAGAACCCATTAATCAATGTTCCAAAAGTCACCACAGTAGGTGCCGGACCATAGTCCAACATCAAAGTCAACATCATAGAAGCTACGTCAATTTGATCAACTGAAAGACCTTTCAAAATCTTATTGCAAGAAACTATATCCACTTTAAAACCTCTTTCAATCACTAATCGATGAAACTCAAAAGCTTTTGTGTCCTCGCCTTTTCGAAAAAGAGCATCTAGCACAAATCCATGAACATTCACACCAGAAGGAACAATTCCTCTTCCTCTACATAGTTTATCAAAGTTATCAGTTATTAAGTCAATACGAACACCATCAATCAAATAACTTAGCATCCTATACACATAATCCTCCGGTATAACTACACTCGATTGAGTACTATACACAAATATCTCCATAGCCTTATCAAACATACCATATCTACAACAACATTCCATCAAAAACCCACGAACAACACCATGGTTCAAAGGAAAGTCAATTGACCTATCCCGCATCAAACCCAAAACATCGAAATCCTTTCCACTATTAGCAAACATTTCCTCAAACACCTTAGCTGCATCATTGAACATCCCATGGCGGATCAAAACATGAGCAAGGGTAAGGATAGAGGGACACCGTCCAGACATCTCTACCCATCGGAAGAACTCTAGTGCAGAATAAGGATCTGATTGAAGCGAAAGAAGGTACAAGTCCACATCCTTTCGTTGCAAACTTGCAAAGTAGTCAGCATTTAATAACTTAAATTTCCCTTCTTTAATTGCTTTAGAGGCAGCTAGGGCTTTAGAAGAATCCGAAGAAAACCCACGAAAATTTGGAGTGCTTAGCTTTGCCAACACGGAGAAAACCCGCGGGACACTCTTGAGTAATTGTAAAGATGATGACGAAGAAGGAAACATCTTTTACAGAATCCCATTGCCGCGTAACAGAGCAAAGCTCATTCGTTCCGTTGTTCGTTTCTCCCAATTTTTTGTTTTCTTACTTTATTCTATTCTAAGAAATACAACAGTAACCCCAATAATATCTCAATTAAACCGATTCAACCCGACCCGGTTCAGTAAACAAAACCGGTTTAACCGGTCCGGCCCACTAAGAAATATTAGTCCAGCCCACTAAGGTGACCAACGATTTGCTTACTTTTAACCTTTTTTCTATTTTAATATCGTTACTAAATAAAATCATTTAAAACCTGCTAATTTCGCAAATCATAAAAGTTATGAACATGAAAAATCATGATAAATTTAGCTCTGCAATGAAGAAACCATAAAATTATATATTAAAACTATAATATAAAATATAAAAAATAATATATTAATTTATACCGAGAATACCCGTGGAATTAAAAAAAAAAAAAAAATAGGTTATTACTCTTTAGCTATATCTTGGGATCCAAATATCCAAANNNAATCCATTCGCCTCTATAAACCAACCAGAGTACAGAACCGGACATTTCTCTTCGGTTATCCTCCGGTTTACTTCGGTACACAAGATTCCTCATCTGGTTTGGTTAGAGTACCAAAGCTTTTTCTGGCAAACCAGAATCTTCTCACTCTCAACAGCATACTCTGTCTCCTCTCTCCGGCAACTCCACCTCATCCCCTTCGCCACCGTCGTGATCGCGTCCATGAAATAGCTCGATTCTCGAATTATCACATATCCTCCGGGACGCAATATCCGATCCATCTCCAGCAAAACATACTTCATCTCACACCTAATCCAAAATCAAAATCAAATCACAAAACAGATTTGATTTCACCAATCATTCAACAAACAAGATTTCTCCGGTTACCTCTGACTCTCCGCCGTAAAAAGACCGTCGAGGTGAAGAAGATCATATGTTCTTGGATAAGTAGAGAAAGCTTCACACCTGCATTTCAATTTTAGGATCATACTTGATAAATGAAGAGAAAAGAGATTTCGGATTCGAATTTCTAGGTCAAATCTTTTACCAGTCATGGTAAGTTCCGATGAGACCACGATCAAAGACAACAGGGAGTGAATTAGCACTGTATGATGAAACCACATTCATTACCCATAACGGATCCTTCACAAGAGCTGCAGCGAAACCTCCATAAACGGTATTCATGTCCATCACATTTCTTATCTTATCTGTTCCAAGAGCTGGAAGAAGTTTCTTGTAATGCTTAACTCTATTCTTCCATTTACCATCATCGTATTTTAATCCACTAGCGCTTCCTCCATGAACATCTGAGATTCTCTCTGGTGCAACGTTTAACCTCTCAGGCCATTTAGGGATTGATTCAAGACCTGATTTCTTCACTTTAGGTGTAGGAGCAACCACACAAGGACGAAGTGGTGTGTACCAGGCGGAGTCTGGTTCTATGCTATCGTCACATTTTGGTGGATTAGCTTCTGGATTCTTTCCGATTTTGTCGTAGCAGGATTTATCTGAGAGTTTCTGCCACACGGCTATGTCATCCTTTTGAGCATACTTCTTGAAACACATTGAAGTTAGAAGTGTTTGAAGCTTGTTGTAGTCAGATTTCTGATCTTCAATGGTGGTGTTCCATCCACGCCATCGTCTGTTATAGTTCACAGGAGGACCAGAAAGAACCCAAAAGCCTCCGGGACGAACTATACGGTGAATCTCAAGCAAATAGATTCCACCTGCAAGATCAGAAAGGATATTTTAGGATTGATTGATACCGAAAAGGCGAAAACAGCTTTCGAATTGAGGATTTAGAGAAAAAAGCTTACCAAATTCAGTCCAGGGGATAAGGCATCTTGAGCAATGAGCCATATCAAATGAATTTGAAGGGAAAGGGAGTCTTTGTGTAGAGATTATCCCGAGAATCGCAGGAATTCCACGTTCAAGAGCGAATTGAACCTGAGCTTCGTGGTTATCTCTAGGAGCTAAAGAGAGTGCAAGAATCCCACGGTCTAAAAGATCACCTCCCCAGCTCGCAACCTGAACAAACCGAGCATATTACAATCGAGAAATCGAGTAGTTGAGAGGGAAGGGGAAATGTTAGAGAGATACTAACCCCGCAGCCAGTATCAATGGCGGTCCTAACAGTTCCATCTTTCATTTCAGGAATCAAATCTTGCATCAAATCAACATAATGACTAACTCCAAGAGGAAACATTGTACCACCACCCGGGAAATGGAACTTGTCCCCTTCTTTCTTAAGCCAATGCTGGTTAGATTTCTGCTTATTGATCCAATCATAAGGCACATTCCTGATTCAACCATGAAAACCGATAAGAAAACCACCAAAAAGGAACCTGCGAGATCCACGTTGTTGATAGAATGCTAAAGGATACATACCGATACCAACACTGGTCACGGCTTTTCGGCCATCTTATAGGTGGTTTATACCCATCTGGTGGTGGAATCAAACACTCATTCCTTTCGTAAATCGGAGGACAATGACGCTCCAAGAAACTAAGCCTATGAACACCATACTTCTTCCATCTCTAAACCAACACACAAATTCATTCAATTTTCTGCAACAAGAATCGAAAATTGGTAAAGTGAAAGCAAGCTGATCTGAAAAGTATTCACCTTTGGATCAGTACAAGGTGTGTAATCTTGGAACTCTTTCCCACACTCAGGGAATGAACTAGATTTGATTTGAAGAGGAGAAACTGTAGGTTCCTTAGGTGAAGCTACAGCCTTTGAGTTTGTACTAGTGGCGTCTTTTGACTCGATCTTGACTCTCTCAGAAGAAAAGATTCCTCCAAGATAAAACGAGAAGCCACACATTGCGATGAACAAAACCGTTATTGACATGATCCTAGAAGAACCCTTTTCGGGTTGCGAACCTTGCTTCCCTTCCTTATGCTTCATGATTCTGTTTATGTAACCAGATCTGACCTGAAAATTCAGTGAAAACCAGTACAAGAAGTAGATCAGATACAGTGATTAAGGTACTTACAGAATTGAGTAACATTTACTAAGTTAATCAGATGAAGAGCATCGAGATTCAGCAATAAAGTTTGAACCTTTGATCCAATCCTATGAACAAGATTGGATTTAGAGCAAATGATTCGACGAGATCTGAGTAAAAACTGTCACAATTTCACATTATTTTGAGGCATAGTAATGGGTCCCTAAAAATAAAGTAACCTTAAAGCATTCCCACTAGGTCAAAAAAGTTGTAATTTGCAGACATCAGATGCAACAACTACTCATTTGTTCTTACGTGAAGCATAAAAAGTCTCAATTTCTACAGTCTCTTAGACTTAGACAAGTGTATAGTTATCATCATCGGAGAAAAAAGGGTTTTGAGGAAATGATGAAAAGATCAGATCTTGAAAAAGTATTTTATTAATTAAACAAAAACTATCACTTGAAGATTGAAAAATAGCTAAGTGTTTAACCCAGTAAGCATCAAGGAAATGGATCTGACTATGAAAGAAACAACAAAGAAGTGTGAATTTGAACTTACTTAAGTGATTTATATTCTTTGGAGGAGAAAAAGAGTTGAAATTTCTGGGAAAATCTGGAGATTTGGTATTTGGTATTGAAAAGAAACAGTCTTTGAGTAGTGAAGGGAGAAGATTTCGGCAGATCTCTCTCTCTTTCTCTCTCTAAAACTCAATCTCTGTGTGTTCTACTCGGACAAGAAGTGAAACTAAATAGATTAGAAAGAGATGAGGAGCGAGAGTATATATATGAATCTCTCTCCTCTTTGTGTGTTTTGCCTTGTTGGGTCATTCGCTTTGCTTCGTTCCCATCTCTTTCTGCTGCTCTCTCCTTACTATATTTTCTCTCTCTTTACTGTTTTTTTCTTGGCAAAGTTAAAAGGACTTATCTCTTTAACAAATTTGGGCTTTAACAAATTTGATATCATTTGTACCATTAATATTCTAGCGCTGGATCATACTAAATTGAAATCATTTTATATATACAAATTATTTTTTGGTATTTTTTATGCCCGTATTAAAAAAATATCTGTTATGTTTTTGTGTATTTATTATTTTTTTTTGTTTTAGTCGCAAAAATCAATAGTTTTGGTTTACTTTTTTTTTGTCTGAATAGTTTTGGTTTACTATAAGGTGTTTTAACAAAAAAAAAAACATAATATAAGATGTTTTAGCTTTTAATGTTAAAATTCATATATACAATAGAATCTCTATAAATTAATACTCGATAAATTAATAATCACGATAAATTAATAAATTATTCCGGTCCCGACTTGGGACAATGTAAAAATTAACAAAACTTAATAAAATAATAAGATAATAATTTATTTTAAAATTTCTATGTAATTATGGTCCCAATAATATTATAAATTAATAAATATAGTATATATGTATATAAGACAACTACTAAAATAAGATTTTAATATTATTTATTTTCCCGTTATCAAATAACAATTAATATAAATTATCATACAAGACAAAAATATAAAATAAGGAAATTATAAAAAAAATGGAAACTTAATATTTTATATAATAAATTGAATATTTATATGATGATTAGTACAGTTTTAAAGAGATCGATATAACTTTGAGATATATTATTTTTCGTAAAATGAATGTTTTATGAAGTAATTTCATAAACTAATAATTATTAATTTATCGATAAATTAATATCTCGCTAAATTAATAAATTTCTCTGGTCCCAACGTTATTAATTTATAGAGGTTTAAATGTATATATATATTCATAATTTTTATGTTAAATAATTCAGATATTTTGACTATATTATTTTTATTTAGCTTTTTTTGTAAAATAACTATCTCGAGTGTAAGAAAATTTTGAGCTTCTCAAATTATTTTTTAATAAATGTGTAGATAATGATAATTTTATATATGTTGTTTTGACATTTTGCACATAATTTAAGATAGTATTTTTTATTGTTTAAATAATTTTAGTTATTAAATGTATTTACCATTTTAATTAAAATAATTTGTTTTTGTTCATTTATTTAAAAATGATGAGCCATTTGTGTTTTGTAACTTACGAGATTTTCAATATTCTTCCATTATCATTAACACTGGATAAATTAATAAATTATTTGACTTCTGATTAAAAAAAATATTTGAATGAAATCAATTCTAGGTTTATCTATCATTGAAAAAAATATGGAAAAATTAGTGAGGGAACAAACAAGATTTGAACTTTTTGATATATGTATATAAATGGAATTTCAACACTACTACTTTCATGGTTAATTTCGATTTAAATTTTCCAATTTTAAATAATATGACTTTTTTTTATTTAACCACTTCTCCAATTAACAGTTATGATCTTAGTTTACATATTAAAGATGTTGAAGATGAAGGTGATTCTTCTCAAATAATTGGAGAAACAAATAGTAAGAGTGGAGAACCAATATCATCTTCACCGATTATTTCATCTACCAAAAGTGTTGAGTTAATCAGAGTAAACTATTTTTCATATATATAGTTATTTTTTTAATGTATAGTTTTTATATAAACAATTTCTACCAAATAATAACAAAATTCTTATATGTTTTTAGGGATTTTTGTAACAAATTATAAGATGAATATTTATCAGTTTTTTATCTTCTCCTATTCAAAATTTTGTTTTTAGTATTTGAAAAGTTATGTAAAAAATAAATTTGACGTTGGTTGACTATATTGAAAACAAAAGAAATCTATTTGAATCTATTTAATTCATTCAATCACGATAAAATATTATTTAATGAGATTTAACATAATTCTTTCTAATATTAATTTATTTAGATTTTGTATATTTATTAATGAAGTTATAATACACGTTTTCTTATAAGTTTTATTTTGAAATTTAAAAACGATATATATTTTGAAATAAAAAACTATTCTTACGGAAAAAGTATTAAAAAAATAATGTTAAAAATAAATGATTATATATACATAATATATTCACTAAAATTTAAATTTAAAACTTGTGGTTCCTATAAAATCATGTGTTTAGGAATTTGGTGGTTAGAAATTTTAATCACTAAACTACATTTTGTTCCAACACTAATTAATTTTTACACAATCGAGAAGCATAATGTGAACCACAAGGCTCCTTTGGCGACATCGAAGCGCACTTTCATGAACAATGCTACTTAGAGTAATTATAAATTCTTAAATCACGTTTTACTCTTTAATTAGTGCTCTAATTAATTATGTATCGTTGCTTAGAAAACAATCAAATTCAATTAGTTCCCTACTAGTCATTAAATTTTATTTTTATTGTAAGATATTTCATTACTGTTTCTGTTTCTTTTTTTAACACATAGTTTAAAACACTTTTTGATTTACTTAAAATAATTTCACTTACTAAACGTATTTATGAAATTTATTAATATCATTTTTTAAAAAAATATTTAATGATCAAAGGTATAATTGGTACTCAAAAACTTGAACCAACACTTAATTTGAAACCAAAAAAAGTCTAAAACAACATTTAAAAAAAGGGAATATTACTCTTATTATTATTTTTATTATTTTTTCAAATGTATAATGTATAAGAACTAAAAAACGCTTAAACTGAAAAACTATATCGATTAAAATATTTTAAAGCATAATATAATATATACTATAACATTAGATACGCAATTCGTTCAAAACTACATTAGAATCATTAATTAGGTCGCACTGCAGCTTTCCTTTAAGAAATGCAACTTTCTAACAAATTTACACGAATATAATACTATGTGTTATATTATAGATTATGATAAATACATCTTATTATTACCCATTTGAGATATTTAATTAAATAATCAACGGAAAAGGTGAGAGTGCACCGACAGAAATATAATATGAATCTACCTTTATTCTTTGCCTTGAAATTAATGAAATAACTTTTTTGAACTTTGTCTTTTTGCATAAAAACTCATCACTCATCTCACATGTCTCTCTTTCTCCTTCTCTACCTAAATATTTATTTACTAGTATACAATGCGCCAATACCAACATATATATATATATATTTCTAAAGATCTTATTTAATAATATTAATGAAAATGTTATTTTTTTTTTCAATATAAATGTCAATTTTGTATTTAATAATGCTCTAACCGATAGAATTATTTCTTTCAAGATATTTACAAATAAAATAAATTAAATTTCATCCTTTTTTTCTTTCCAATCAGTTTTAACTTTTATAAAAAAAAGCACTGTTTATTTTTCTTTAATATAAAATCCAAAACTAGATCTATATGCTAATATGCATATTTAACAACTTTATCTTTATTAATAAGAAATTGATAACCAGTTGGAAAACAAATAATTAATTTAAGTCGTAAGCGAAACAGTACTTTCCCTGTATTTTTATTTTATTTTAATACTGTGTGGAACCGTGAACAACGAAATGAGTTGAATTATAATGTTTTAGTACGAACGTATATATATATATCAAAACAATGTCGAAAAGTAATTTATTATAACATAGAATATGTTGACACAAACATACGATACCCAACCACAATTTTACCATTCAAAAATTTCAGAAAGTTAGATGTGGACTTCTCCCTATGTATACACACACTTCAACGCTGCAAAACACTTAAATCGACGACTAATTAAAGTAAATACATACAAAATATATCAAAATATGATATTTTAAATTATGAATTATCTATTTGGTGAAAAATAATCATCAACTACTCTTAATATGTTTTAAAATTTAAACTTTGATAACCGAATTTTTAAAACTTTAACGGATTTTTAAAATCAAAATTACACTTTTAATACAATATCATATCATAATCTTAAAATTTAACAAAACGTATAATTCAAAATTAGATTAATTATGCGGTAATTTCAAATTTAAATTTTCAATTTTAAAAGCTCAACTATTAAAGTTTGAAGTTTTTAAAAAAATCCAATTATATAAATTCAAAGTTTAAAAAACTATTTTGTTATTGAGATTTTTTTTTTAACGGAACTGAAATTATTGAAAGTCTAAAATACTATATTCCATTAATCAACCAAAATACAAATAAAGTGAATTTAGCTACTTCCATTGAGTATAAAACCGGTCTTGATCGGCTAAGTAAACCGGTATGAAGAGTTCCGGTATGATCGTTATCAATCAAAGTGATGTAGTAAGATGACAATGTTCTCAAGTTTCAAACTTTCCCATGTGCTTATGCTTGTTCGGATTTTCAGTATTTGACGTTGACTTATTATTACACAGATTAGTAGTTACGTACTGACCAAATACTCTTATGATTTGATCTCTTTCAACTTCACAAGGATAAGAAGAACTATAGATGTATTTTTATTATTATTACATATCACTGATTGATTTCTCCTGAGCAGAGATATTAAATTATAATTTAACCAAATCCTGCAAAAACCAAAAGCAAGTGGTGATCAAGGACAAATCTAGTAAGAATTTTGCACGACAAAAAAAAACACAAGAAATTGCAATTATACATATATAGTCTGCTCTAGGATTGGACATTCGGATACCCATTTGGTTCCGGGTCAGTACTTTCGGTTATTTGATTTTTCGATTCTATAACTATCGGTTCCGTTTGGTTTTTTGAAAATTTCGGTCTAGTTCTGGTTCCAGTTCGAGTTCGAATATTTGATATGAATATCCAAAAATACCTGAAAAACTAAAAAATTATCCAAAAACCCGAAAAAATACATTGAAAAAAATATGTTTACTTTCAGATACCTAATGGATATCGGTTCGGATCCGTTAACTACCGGATATCCATGAATTCAGAATTTAAGATCCAATGGTTAATTTTCATCGGAACTAGAACCAATCCAAACCTTTTTTTTTTCGATTCTTCGGTTTCAGTTTTTATGCCAAGCCTTGCTCTTTAAAATAAAAAAAGTAACAAGTAACAATTGATTGGTTCTTTGTCATTCATGTACCATAAAATCTAATCTTCTATCGTATAAATAAAACAATCATTAAAAAAGGTTTCTTCTCTCAATTTTTTTTTGCTTGTAATATTTGAAGAGATTAATTTTCTGCAAATCCTATATCAGGTTTCACAACATGCAACTTGAAAAATTCAACCACATCTCTATGGCCTTGATTGGGAAGGCTTTTAGTGGAGCTTAAAGCTCTTTAGAATCCAATCACGCTTGACTGGCAGAGCTTAAAGTCGAGCTTAGAGGGGGCCTAAAAACTCCTCACCTCTAAACTCTCGGATGGAGTTTTTTGAGAGCTTTAAACTATTTAAGTTATAAAAAGACTTAATTACCCTCGTATACTTAACTAATTTCCTATTTTATTCATGTTTGTCATATGTCTATTTTAATAATTTTATGTCTAACAGCTCACACATTTACCAATCAAATAATTTTACTATAAGCTAATGGAGCTTACAGCTTCAGCTCCTTACTGCTTCAGCTCCTCACACTTACAGCTACAGTTCTATCAAAAGCTTTCCCAATCGACCCCTATGTCGATTCGATGGGCTGTAAAAACAGGTCTTCATTTTACAGTGACGTCATTGCATAAATTATCTAAAAGTGTATTAAATACGGCCGTAACAAGACAAAAAACAAAAACAAAAAATACGACCGTAACCCCATTAATATCTCAAATTCTAAACGAGACGACTTAACCCGAACCGATTCAACAAAGAAAACGGGCCTAATTGGTTCGGCCCATTAAATCGTCACTGAAACCCTAATCTCTAAATTAACCTAAATCAAACCCATCCCAGCTCAATGAAGAGCACGGCCTTTGCTGGCTCCCTTCTTTATTTAAAGGACCCGACTTCATTCGTTCACAAAACCCTAATTTACTTCTCTCGTTAGCAGCCCCGTACTAGGTCAAGCTCTTACGGAGTTTCTGATTCTTTAGTTTACGCATAATCTTGCATTTGTTTTCTGTTTTTGAATCTCTTCGTAAGTTTTTACATATTCCGATTAGATTCTGAACCAGTTAATTACAGTTACTGCGCGTAGTATAAGCAGCTTTGTTGCAAAACCTGATATTGTAACGGAAAAGCTATGAGAATTTTTTCCCAATCTAGTGTTTGCTATGATTAAGTTGCTTTGCGCCTGGTTTTGAATCAAAGTTTTGATGTGTGTTTAAGAATGTTTTGTGTTTTGCTTTGCGTTTGATTTGACATTGATGGAATTGCACTATGCGTTATTAAAGGCTATGTCGTTCATGTGACATAGTCTTTGTGCAACGGTGCATACAAAATGAGCTGTTAAATCAGCAGCGGCCAGACAACCGTCGGGATAGATCCACAGATGAAGCGGTCTCTCTCTGCTTTAAGCTACTAAATCTATCCCACATTTTGTACTCGTGAATCTCATTTTCATCATTACTTTCTTTGCAAAAGTGTTCTTAGATAGGAAACAATTCGTGTAGATGAGTTTACCCCTAGATATTACCTTAAAGTAGATTCAAAACTGCCCCTTTGTGCATTATGTTGGACCCTCTGATTCTGTTTTGGTTATTGAATTTGTGGATTTAGTAGAAACGCACCTTGTATCGAAGGCCATGCTTCGTTCTGGTGGCATGGCCGTTTTCGAGGATGCGTAAAGTAATTGCTGTTAAGTCAGTGGGCGGCCAGACAACCGCTGAGATAGATCCACTGGTGGGAAATGGCTTCTCCAAAGTCACTCACCTACTAAATCTTTCTCACATTTTGATTACTCTCTTTTAACTTTGGTTTTGTTTTCGTCTTTATTCAAAATTGAATCTATTTGTTCCTCTTGATCAAGAGTACATTGTTAGAGTTGCAGAAGTTGCCCTTTACGGTTATGTTGAAATCCTTTTGAAGTAATTCTTTGAAATGTTTGCTTCTGTTGCCAAGAATGAAGAACCCTGTTCCAAAAGTACTCAAGTGTTTGTCCACTATATCAGCAGCTGAAAGATGTTCCATTATTTTGTTGCAAGAAAACTTGGTAAGAAAAACAATGGCTATGGACTAAAATCTGCAGTGATTAAGGTTAATGGAACGAACAAAGCCAGTTTTTGCTTCTAGGGATGGGTTCACCAATTCTAGGATAATGTAGATCGAAGACACAACTAGAATAGCTCATAAAGTTTGCAGATTTGATGTTATATATGTTAGATTTGATGTTATTTTATTCTTAATTTGTGTTAGCTTCATGTAACACAATCATTTTAGCTTAAGATTAACATTGAAAGTGCAACGAAACATCAATTTCAGATGTCACCATAATGGTTTGCTTTTAATCTACTTAAAGTACAGAGGATTAACCATAGTTGTCTGGATTGCTGTGTATAGGGGATTGGTTTCAATGTTTCCCTTTCTGTTATGTGTTTAAGATCAGATGCTCAATTTCACAACTACAAGCTTCAAGATGGTTTGTGATGGACTTCGGAAATGTTAACTGATACTTTGCTTGAATTTTCTGGGATTTAAACTATTGGGATTCAGTAAGATATCTAGCTGGTGAAGTGAAGTCCTAATCAAATACTTCCAAAGAATCTAATCTACAGTGTAATATTTTTTGCTTTATCCAATCTCCTCCCTCTATTGTCTGGAGCTGGAGCTATCCCATTAGATTTTGAGTGAACCTTGTCATGGTAATAATTGGTTTCTTGATGCAGCCTTGTTTGAATTTAATGGATCAAAAGAAATGGCTTAAATTCTCAATAAGTTTTGAACAATCTTTGATACGATAAGGGCTTTTTAGTGAAGTAATGTTATCTTAACTCTTAGAACTTCATAACATCAAGTTATGTTATCTTTTTAAAAAAATATCAGATGGCAATATTCAAATTTTATTACAAAAAAAAAAAACACCAGAATGAAGATAAGGAGTTTTCATTTTTTCCTAAGTTAGTTCGAATAATTTTTGTAGGCTTCATTTTTTTTAAAAGTTGAGTTCGCATAAATTTTCTTCGAAAGAAACATAACAAATTCTAATTCATAGTTTTTCTTTTTTTTTTTTGCTAAGTTAGCTCGAATAAATTTTGTTAGACCAAACTTGTAATAAATTAGAATTTAAAAACTTTATTAGTAAATTAAATAAAATATGTGGGATTCTTAATAAAATTTTTGAATTAATTTATATACTTGAAAAAATATATGTATAATCACATCAATTCTCCGAATTATTCAGCTTCGGTTCTAGTTATATGGGCCTAGACGAGGCCCATTTTATTCTTACCGAAGATCTTACCGTGAGATGAGAGATTGAGACGCGAATTTGTTCGTTTCATGTTTGGAAGAATAGAGAAGAACCCTAAACCTCGAGAACAAAAATGAATTCCCTCTCCCGTTGTCTTCGATCTTCTTCCCTTGCTTCGTGGATTCGAGGCTATGGTGGAATCAAATCAATGTCCAGATTTTCTTCTCAATCAGATGGCTTCAATGGTTCGTTTTTACCCCACCTTCTTCTCAAGTGAATGATTTAGAATCAATGACAAAATCAGTAATGGTAGTTTTCTAGATTTACCCTAATGATGCGATTTTGCATTCGGGATTAAATCTGTTCATTGTCATGTTCTGATGCTTCCAAGTTTGAAAAAGTCTACTATCATGTGATTAGGGATTAGTTTGATTCGCCATGGCACTGACTGTGAATTAGTGTCTTCTATTAATCTCGTACGGGATCGTGTTTAGTGTAATCTAAACGATTAGCTTCTTATGACCCTTGAATTTAGCCTTGATTATGACAAACGGCGAGAAATCTGTAATCAAGAAAATATCTGATCTCTATTGTCGTACTACTTGATTCAACGAACCCTTAACAGCTTTAGTGTTAGGTTAGGAAAACTAGAAATTTTGCAGGCTGGAATCAGAAACATATCTTTATCGATTGGTTTAATCTCAACGATCAGCTTCTTATGACTCTTGAATTTGTCTTTAATTATGAGAAATGGCGAGAAATCTGGAGATATTGAATCAAGAAAACATCGGATCTGTAATGTCATAGTAGCTGCTTCAATGATCCCGTAACATCTTTAGTGTTAGGTTAGGAAAACCTAGAAATTTTGCAGGTTAGAATCAGAAACATATCGTAATTGATTATGTCTTTTTAATGGAATCTGTAACAGGGGGTAGATCTGGGGAACAAAGGCCACTTCCTGAGGCTTCTGTAACGAACTCAGGCTTACCAAACACTGGAGGAGACGGCGACTCAGCTTCATATCCTCAAAACTACCAAACTTTCAGTGAAGTGAAGTCAGGCTTACGAAACATACGAGGAAACAGCTTCTCACCTTTCAATACTCCAAGCTACCAAAGCTTCACTCAATCATCTCTTTTCAAAGATAACAATCGCAGCCGAGGAGCTTCAAACGACATGGATTTTGTGAAAGGAGTACTAGAGGAAGACGAAGGGCGTAGAATCCAAATGGGGATCTCCCCATTTTACAGACCAAACCTTGAAACAAACGCAGACGTTATTCACATCAAGATGTTACGAAACAACACTTTCGTTACAGTAACAGATTCAAAAGGAAACGTGAAATGCAAAGTGACATCAGGTAGTTTACCAGATAGAAAAGGTGGACGAAAGTTATCAGCTGAATCAACTGCTGAAGACATAGGAAGAAAAGCTAAAGCTTTGGGGCTTAAATCTGTAGTGGTTAAAGTTAATGGCTTTACACATTTCAAGAGGAAGAGACAAGCCATTTTAGCATTTAGAGATGGGTTTACTAACTCTAGATCAGATCAGAATCCGATTGTTTACATCGAAGACACGACTAGGAAAGCTCATAACGGTTGCAGATTACCGAAGAAGCGTCGGATTTGAGGTTTCTGCAACATGTTCTTTGGTGTTTCTATGGATTCCTTGAAGAAACTTTTGATTACAAAGTTATGTCTTTTGTTGGTTGTTATGTTGTTTTATAAAGTCGTGTGAAATTTGGAGTATTAGGTTTTTTACACATAATCTGAGACCTTTGGGTTAACGAGTCTCATGAAACATTATCGTTTTTTATTAAGTTACTTGAACTTGGAAAAAGAGTTGAGTAGTTGTTGTGGTGACTGTAAGTTGTTATGTTCTTTACACTTTACAGTAAGATTTAAATTGTTAAACTAGATATGTAATTTTTATGACTTTAATTTTAATTTTAAATCATGCATGATATAAAGTAGTATAAACTAAAAATAAAAGGCTGTATACACAAATTTTTGGAAAAATTAAATATGAAAAACGTGATCAATTAAAATTAAACTTCATAAAAAAATTAAAATCTGGCATAATGTTTTTAAAAAAAATTGTTTATGATATATAACTTCAATGTACGTTCAAATTAATCTACATATCGTGATCAGCTACGAACCAGTCTACGTGCTCTCTCACAAGTTGAAGGTTTAAGTTTGAAAGACGGATATCGCCGCCGCTGAAACTGTAGAAACCTAGGGTTCGACGATGACGGCTCCTGATCCCATCGATGTAGCGATTAACCAGATTGATGAGAAGAAGGAAAAACTGAAGAAAGCTTTCGATGATCTTCAACGTCATCGCTCTCTCCTTTCTCCATCTTTCACTCTTTCATGGTCTGAGATTGGCTCCCACTTTTCCTCTCTCAAATCTTCGCTGATTAACCGCTTCCGCCTTCTTCAATCAGCCGCGCCTTGTCCGGAATCTGACAAAATCGAAGCCTCCAAGGAGGATGTTGGAACACAATTTACAGAGGATACGACGGAGACGCCGGTTCTTTGGCCGCAATTGATCACGTTTTGTGAGAAGATGGACGGAATAGGTTTGGGGAAGTATATGATCGATCATTCGAAGAAGCGGTTAACGATGAAGGTTGACCTATCTGCATCGATTCGTTGCTCTCAGAATCCAGCTGCCTTGGTTCTAGACGCTATCGAGGGTTCCTACAACTTGCCCTCGTCTTCATCAGCAAAACAAATCGATGGAAGAAGGATTTTCGTTCTGTTACTGGAAACTTTGATTGAGATCAATTCGAATCTAACAGATGATTTGAGAGAAAGAGCCAGAACACTGGCTTACGATTGGAAATCAAAAATAGGTAACAAACCATCTGAAGCGTTAGGGTTTCTTCACTTGGTTGCAGCTTTTGAATTGGAATCTCTCTTTAACACCGAAGAGCTTGCTGATTACATTCTGATGATCTCGACATATAAACAAGCAACTTCAATCTGCAAGAAGATTGGTTTAGGTAAAGAAAGAATTGCAGATCTTATTCATAAACTCTTAAATTCTGACAAACAACTGATTGCAATCAGATTTATCTATGAGTTTGAGATGACTGATAAATTCCAACCAGTCTCAATTTTGAAATCTATCCTCAAAAATTCAAGAGAAGCTGCTAAGAAAATCTGCGTAGAAGGTAAAGACTCTCTCAAATCACAAAACGAAGCTACTGATAAAGAACTCAGTGGCTTAAGAGCAGTGATCAAAGTCATCAAAGAACAAAACATTGAATCTGAGTTTTCTCAAGAGAATCTTGAGGAATGTGTAAAAAAGTTAGAGAATCAGAAAGCTCAGAGGCGACGCGCCACAAAGTCGACCACTCATGGTAATCCTCAGCAACCACAACATCTGCAAAACAAAGTCACTAAGCGGCCTCGAATTGCTTCTAATGGTACACCTGCTGGTTACAATTTGAGAATGCCAATGCCAAATCAGCAGCAGCCATTGTTGCATAATCCTAACCATAGCTTACAAGTGAACCCATATGGTCTTGTTAACTCAACATTACCTGGTGTTATCGCCCCCTATGGAAACCCATTAGTTGGGTTCTATGGTTCAGCTCCAGCTCCTCGACCACCTTACTATGACCAGCAAATGGGTAACAAAGGTTATGACTTTATCCCTCAATTACGTCCACCTTACTTTCCTCATTAGAATCTCTTTTGGTAAGTTTTATAGGATGCAAGCAATATAGAATTGCATGTTGTATGCTATCTAATGTTTAACATAGGAAAACCAAATTGATATTTAGTTGTTCTTTTTCTGGTGAAGTGATTAATTTAGAGGTTGTAACTATTTTGCTTTGATGATAGAAACACGTTAGTCTTGTTTTTTTCAACAGTTTACTTGTGGGGAATGTGGTTTAATGGATTGGAGTTTACATTTATTGATTATGTTATATTCATTGATTTGGTAGATCACCTACCAACCTCTTGTCTTCTTACCTGTCTACTTGGTTATAATTGTAAGAGTTAGGTTTTGATTAAATGCAGATGTAACTTGTAAGAATTTGAATTGTATAAATTACTTTTGTAAAGTATTAATGCAACAACTAAATGGAAATGAAATTATAGTTTCTTGTTGGCGATTGATTTTTAGGAGTTGAAAGAGCATATGACAATCCAATTCTCACTCCAATTTTTCTTTCAAATAAATAAAATTATATGTATTGATTGGCTACAAAATTGATCTGAATCTGATAGTTAATTTTTTTTTGTTTTGGTCCCAACCCCCGACAATCTAATTGTTAAATTATAACACAAGAAATATAACTCTTGATCGTTTATTTGGATATCTATTTAATTAATTTAAAGAAAAAGAGATACTAATCTAAATTAAAATTAAAAATGTAAAAATTGAACAATTACAATGCTTAAACAAATAAGTGCAGGAGCAAGATAGTATAGTTCAGTTGATAAATGATTTTTTTTTTTCTTCTGATTTTCTGGCATCCATGATTCAAATCCACCAAACAACCGAATATACACATTTTGTGAAATGGAGGATTTGTAAATTTTATAGTTTTTTTTTATTATGATCTCCTTTTCTTAAAACTAAATGAAAATAGTTTGTAATTATAATTTATATACGTTTACAAATGATCATCAATATAAATGCTCTCCTACAAGGCTATAATACATTTGTCAAATTATCATTATTTTACTATTTCATGTTACCAATATATAC
Source organism: Aethionema arabicum (assembly GCA_000411095.1). Lineage (NCBI taxonomy): Eukaryota > Viridiplantae > Streptophyta > Magnoliopsida > Brassicales > Brassicaceae > Aethionema > Aethionema arabicum. The sequence goes on from KE151672.1 coordinate 171,178, forward strand.
GGTAAGTTATGGTTTGGACCATGTATATATATAAATTATATATATTCTATTGTTTGGACCATGTATATATAGATTTTTTCCTATTGGGACAATGTATATATGAGTGTATTTTGGTCGAAAGTAGAATAAAAAACAGGAACATGTTCTACAAGAACAATCAAAAAAGAGAAAAGGATCATATTCTTCTGATACGTGAGCCGTATCTGAATCCACGTGGACAGTATCTATCTTTTCTTCACAATAGATCTATAGATTATTTTTCATTTTTCATTTTTTAAATTTTAAAATAATTAAATGTAAATTTCAATAATTGTAATATTTCGGGCGTGAGTATCTTCTTCCTTTATATATCCCGCCCCTCGTCCTCGTCTTCTCCGTTGTACACACTGATTTAGTCTTCTCTTTCTGTTATTCATCGCTTATTTCAACGTTCAACATTCATCATGGGTTTGAAGGTACGATCAGATCCTTAAGCACTTATCGATCGTGGTTTTGGTTTTAAATTTTTGGTTTCACTTCGATCTAGTGTTGTATTGTCTGTGAGATCTGATTCCACATGTTTCTTAATCTATCTATTCGATTATATTTTGTTGATACTGGACTCTTTAGTCCTGGATTCTTCGATTGGTTAATAGGTTTGTGATTAAACGCTACGTGTTTGACCGATTTACGTTGTGCAGTTTCGTCGCCGATAGAATTGATTTCGTTTACTGATACTCCTAATTTCTCGATTCTTTGTTCTCAAATCGATATTTGGTTTCTCGTCTATGAAATGAATCTTAGCTAGTACTCATTTAACGATTTGAAAGAGGAGGAGAAGTAAGATAGAGTGAAAATCTTCTCAAAGATTTGTATACACAAGTTTTATGCTTAATCAATCTGGATTTGGTTTTGGCTTTTGTGATGATTTGAGTTTAATTTGATTTAGAGTCTTCTCAAATATTTGTATACACAAGTCTTATGCTTAATGAATCTGGATTTGGTTTTGAATTTTGTGATGATTTGAGGTTAATTTGATTTAGAGTCTTCTCAAAGATTTGTCTACACAAGTCTTATGCTTAATGAATATGGATTTGGTTTTGGATTTTGTGATGATTTTGAGTTTTAATTTGATTTAGAGTCTCTTATGCCATTACTTGTACACTGTTCATCTCTCTGTTTGATGATGATTTTATAAGCAATCATGATCTCTTGTTTTACTGAATTTTATATGAATTTGGTTACTATTTGCAGGAGGATTTCGAGGAGCACGCTGCGAAAGTGAAGAAGCTCACAAAGAGCCCATCAAATGAAGATTTGCTCATCCTCTACGGACTCTTCAAGCAAGCCACAGTTGGGCCAGTCGACACCAGTTAATATCTTCTGCAAACCATAATCAAGATCTTGCTCTTTACTTTTGGGTTCAAATTCTGTAATATGTTAACATGTTTTCAATTGTTTACAGGTCGTCCTGGAATGTTTAACATGAAGGACAGAGCAAAGTGGGATGCTTGGAAGGCTGTTGAAGGTAAGCTTCAAGTTATGAACTCTTGAAAACCATATCATATTGAACATTATTGAACTCTAAACCTTTTAAAATGTTTTTTTTGTTTTGTTTATTTAGTTCTAAACGATGTTTTGAATTATATTCTTTTAGAAAAAAGAACAAAACAATATCATTTTTAAACAACAAAAAATACCTAAATTTGTATGGATTCAACTAAACTTTTATTGTTTTGAACCTATGATAATTGTACATGTAAGTTTATATATTGTCATTTAAATTTGACAATGTATTAAACTATTTAGTTATATCATTATAATATTTAGTATATAGTTAAATTATCTCTTATAACGTATAGGTCTCTAGTCTTTCATAGCGATCTCTTAAACCTTGTTATGGAGTAATTTGCTTGCAAAATAATGTAATTTATGTAGTGATTCATTGGTTTGTTGTTTTTTAATGGCAGGGAAATCTACGGATGAAGCCATGAGTGATTACATCACTAAGGTGAAGCAACTTCTGGAAGCAGAAGCTGCTGCAGCTTAGGGCTTGATGAAAATGAAAATGTTCATCAATTAATCATCTTTTCTCTTATCTTCTTCAGTAATTTAATCATAGTTTCAAATAATATAGCATAAGACATATATCATCATCATGTTTGTCTTGTGTTTCTCATCATTATGTGTACTTTGTGTGACATTCTTAGTAATTTGAAACTCTTTGCTTTGTTTGTGTGTTATCTATCTTGAAATATTTGGTATTGGTCTGAAAGATATATAGCACAGTTGGGAAAGATTTTGTTTTTTTTTTACACATACAGATTTGTTAAAGTATATGTTTAATCAAAATTATGGTTTTGTTTATTTTCAAAATTTTTATGATATATTAAAAGTTGAATATTTTTATTTGAAGAACTAAAATGTCTTTTTTCATATTTTTTTCCCGTTTCAACTATATATTTTGATAATTTTTGTTCACATATATATTTTGATAACTAGCTTTGTAAATCTTGAACTTTTAATAACTACATTTTTAAACCAGAATTAAATCATAAAAAAGAATTAGACATTTTTTTTTGTAATCCTGATAGTTCTAGTAATAATATTATAATTTGATTTTTGTATTAATGGACGTTGAAACTTAAATTTTTTGTTAATATAAAACGTTATTATACTTATAAATAGATATGAAGATATACATATCATTAAGATACTACTTGAAACAAGAAAATATAAATTTTAGATAGTCAATGTATGATTCTCTCAAACCATAATATTCGATCATTGAAGACTATAACAATAATTTTTTTTACTATTTGAAAAAACAGTGTGACTATACATATTTTACTTCCAAAATTACACAATTGTATTAACAATGATATCACATCATTACATTATGATATATGTAAGAATTATTAATATTAATATTATATCCCATGTCACATTTAAGATTATGAGAACAATATGATAATAATTCTAAAAATGTTATTTGGTAAGCAAAGTATAATAATAACATTTAATTTGCAAAATATTAGATTTAATAATCAATTGCAATTATAAACATATTAGATACTTATTGTTGTATCAATATAAACGATGATATTTATAAAGTATTATCTTAGTTTCAATTATAATCATGTAATTCATAAGTATGTAATTCTGATAAATATTTTAATATATATACAATTGAGAACACTAGCTTTATACATTCTTATTTTTTTTAACTTCACATTATTATTTTCTTAACTCCGGTAATTATACATTATATATTTTAATTGATGCATCACATTTAATAATTATATATATAACTGCATATATTATATATATATATTTTGGTAATGATTTAACATTTTTAGTATCGTCCAAAATAACTGGATAAGATAAGATAATTGTTTTTAAGTAATTAATTAAATTTATTCCACAAAATATTTGCACCTTGTTTCAAAACTTTCATTTGATAAAGTTTGACATAAGAAAACAAAAAGAGTAATAGACGTATAATTATCTTATTTTTATATAAACGGAATAAGCGATCCGTCTAACCTTTCCATTAATTTTTCAAATTTTGAAAACCAAACGTTCCTGATTTTCTTCGTTTGTGTTGTTCAACGGAGCATAGCGCCGCAAACCGCCGTTTTTCGC
>KE151672.1:177268-187529 GCA_000411095.1 Aethionema arabicum
AACTCTAATCTGTCTAATGCCCCTAAACCACCTCCTCCTCCACCACTTCCTCCACCTGCAAGATCGGGTCCCCCCCCTCCTCCTCCACCCCCACTGTCCAAGACCCCTGCTCCTCCTCCTCCACCTCTACCCAAGGCCAATGCTCCTCCTCCTCCACCTCTACCCAAGACCCTAGCTCCTCCTCCTCCTCCACCGATGTTGGGTCGTGGTACAAGTAGTGGCCCACCACCACTGGGAGCAAAAAGTTCAAGTGCGCCGCCACCACCTCCTCTTGCAGGAAGGGGCAGAGCTTCCTCAGGACTTGGAAGAGGCCGAGGTGTTACTGCACCTGTTGTTGCACCTAAGAAAGCTGCGTTAAAGCCTTTGCATTGGTCGAAAGTAACTAGGCCAGTGAAAGGTAGTTTGTGGGCTGATACTCAGAAACAGGACAGTGAACAACGGTCAGTTCCTCTTTAGCCTTATTTTTTCGTAGATGTTTTACCTTACCGTTCATATTATCTAGAAATGATTTGTGAAGGTTTAGAAAAAATTTTGAAAAGTGTTTCAAGCGCTCTTTGCATTTTACCTATCTTCTCCTAGCTACTATTTTTTGTTGGATCAATAAGATGAAGTTACCTAATCTCCATTACAGGGCCCCTGAAATAGATATAACAGAGCTGGAGAGTCTTTTCTCTCAAGTTTCTGTAGATACCACTGCTAAAAAGAGTGCAGGACGTCGCGGTTCTAGTAGCAGCAAACCTGAAAAAGTTCAACTGGTGAGGCAGCTCAGTTTCACCTTAGATTTATTAATGCAAATTACAGTACTCTAAATACCAAATCACAAGGATTGATTTATTAGCTGATATCTACTACAGCTAGATAATGTGCATTAGCTAGATGATTATTTGATGACCTGAACTTAACTAATTTTTTGGCTGCTATAAGAAGTTGATAATTTACAGACTTTGCAAATTTTGTCTTATATCTTAAATGGTTAGCGTCTGACTGTATAAAAATGGTAATGATTTTTACTACTTAGTTACTTATCTCTCTGTTCCAACTTTTCGCTGTGTTTGTGTCAGGTGGACCTGCGAAGAGCAAATAACTGTGAGATAATGCTTACAAAAATAAAGATTCCTCTACCAGATATGCTCGTAAGTTTTGGTTGTCAGTATCTTTTTTGCCTATCCTATTGGCATTGAAACGGTTTTGTAAGATGGCTGTTTAGAAAACACATCATGGCTTTATCTTGAAGTGTTTACATGTGTATGCCTATCATGTAAATATTGCATCTCTTTGACTTCATGTTGACAAAATCTTTCTTATCTTAGAGCGCAGTTCTAGCCTTGGATTCTTCAGCTCTGGACATCGACCAGGTTGAAAATCTCATCAAATTTTGCCCGACCAAGGAAGAAATGGAAATGTTGAGGGTAAGTTAGAGTTTAAATTCGTATTTCTCTACTAGTTCGAGGTACATAGGTTCTACTTGGCCTCAAAGCATAGTTCCATTCTCTCTTAAAAGGTTTAGCTAATGTATTATCTGGCTCAAAGAAAGATTGTGTTAATTTTATTCCTGTCAACGATTTTCTTAATGCCTCGAGCTAACTCATATTGTTGTTGTATTTAGAATTATACTGGTGACAAGGAAATGCTTGGAAAGTGTGAACAAGTATGTTCCTTTTTCCAATGATTTGAATAGTACTTGTTAATTATCTGTGCTCTGACTATTCACCTTGCCAATGTTCAGTTTTTCATGGAACTAATGAAGGTCCCACGAATAGAAGCAAAATTACGAGTATTTGGCTTTAAGATTACGTTTGCCTCTCAGGTAGAACTGTCAAACTCCCCTTGTCGGTCTCTTCTATCTCAAGACGTTGTAATTGATGGTCTTGTTTTGTTTGTTTCAGGTGGAAGAACTTAAAAGCTGCCTGAATACAATAAACGCTGCTACTAAAGAGGTATAGTGGAGGTTGAGATATTCTATGCATTGCTATATCTCCATTTTAGTAATTAAGCGCTCATTTTCATGTACCAGGTGAAAGAGTCAGCAAAGTTGCGTCAGATTATGCAAACAATTTTAACACTGGGAAATGCTCTGAATCAGGGAACTGCAAGAGGTATCCATGTTGTCCTCTCGTTTTCCAACTACATGATTAGCGCGCTAGCACCTGTTGTTAATGTAGTGCTTTGCGTTTCAGGATCTGCTGTGGGGTTCAAACTAGATAGTCTTCTTAAATTATCTGACACTCGTGCAAGAAATAACAAAATGACTTTGATGCATTACTTATGCAAGGTAGATATATTCTCACTGAATCTTCTTATCATACTAGTTGCGGAGTACAACTCTGTGCTTTGGGGTGCTTCACATTGTTTATGCAACTAGTTGCCAACGGTGTTATCTTAAGAAGAACCTCAGTGCCCTTATATCTTTTTACTTGTTAGTTGGTTGGTGAAAAAATGCCAGAGTTGCTGGATTTTGCTAAGGATCTTGTACACTTGGAAGCTGCCTCAAAGGTAGGCTTATAGTTCCTGGTTGCTTCGTTTTTCTGCTAGCTTCTAGTGATTGCCACTTCAGTTTCTCCTCTCATAATTGCACTTGTCTTTATTGTTGCTGAAAACTGCAGATTGAATTGAAAACGTTGGCTGAAGAAATGCAAGCGGTGAGTAAAGGCCTTGAAAAGGTTGAACAAGAGCTCATGACTTCAGAAAATGATGGTGCAATCTCTGTGGGATTCCGGAAGGTGAGCCACACGTGTATATATATGTTCCCAGTTTGTGTATATGAAATATTAAAATCTGTTACTGCTTAAAAATACAGGTCGTAATAGTTTTCTCGTAAAGTTTAATGTATTCCTGGTGTGAATATACATATGCGCGCATGTCAATAATTGCATGATAAGAGCCAAACATACTAGCTGAGTGTTTCAAATGAGATCAATTCATGTTTCAGGTTTTGAAAGATTTTCTTGATTCCGCTGAAGCAGAAGTGAGGTCGCTTATATCATTATACTCGGAAGTGGTGAGCTTTACTCAATCCATTCGACCATTTAAGACATAAAATTCGAGTTCATTCTCATCTAATCCTAATTCTCACTTGTAATGACAGGGAAGAAATGCAGATTCATTGTCTCAGTACTTCGGAGAAGATCCAGCTCGGTGTCCTTTTGAACAAGGTACCTACACAAGCCACTTCTTCTAAACAATCTTAACCATCCTGTGAAAAAATGCACCACTGGTGTCTAATCTGGGCCATTGTTTCACTTTCCTATCTGCAGTGACCAAGATTCTGACACTTTTCATGAAAACATTCATCAAATCTCGAGAAGAGAATGAAAAACTAGCCGAAGTTGAGAAGAAGAAACTGGAGAAAGAAAAAGAGAAGACAGTGACAAAGAAAGAAGGTACAGATGCAGATACATAGAAAAAAACCTAGAATCCGTTCGAGGGTATAGAGTATCGGTACTGAATTGAAGACCAGAGATTTGCACATACGAATTACAGCAGAGAGATCTTTGGAAGATCCAAGACAAAGCAGAGACAACTTCTTTGATGTCTAAAGCTTTGTTTAGATGGAAATGTAAACTATCTATATGGTGTCTTAAAAACACATAGTTCCCTCATTGGTGTAAAATCAATCAATGGTTACAGTTCTCACACAAATGATTGTGCTCTGTTTTGCAGCATGTATATTATAACTGTGCAAGAGGAAGAACCACTTAGCTAAAGAGTATTTATTTGTATAAATGTGCAATTGCTAAATTTTAAATTGAAATAGAACTTGTAAATAAAGAAACAAGTAGAAGAGTTATCCTCACTAAGCTGCGAGGAATTCATAGAACACATTTAAACTATAATTTTCTTTTATCATATTATTGAACTTCAGATTAAATAAAGTATAAAGATTGAAAATTTCAGAATATATTATATAGTAGATTTTACTTTTCTATGTTCCAAATTTTTTATTAACAAACAGAGAAGACCACCTCCCAAGATACCTTATTTTTCATTTTTTAATTTCTTATAGTTGAGGGAAAGAACATGAGGATTTGTAAAACTGTTCTAATTCAAACAATTATTTGCAAAAAACCATTTCTCTATAATTTATTCTTATACTTTATATTTTAGAACAAATATGCAAAAAACTATTGAATTAAAGCATTTTACATAATTCTACATATTAATTTTGTTATTTTAATAAATAATTAATTAATTAAGTCGTTTACAAGGTTTAATAGTAATATTTAATGCTAATTCCTTCCTTGTCTAAGTCAGAGCCAAATCTCTATAATTTGAAAAAGGGGGCAACGGAATGATTAACTTGCAGAAGGGGAAAATTCAGTTGACTCTCCCAACGCGGGAGCTCTTTTGAATCGTCGCTGGTTAGTCTTCTTCTCTTGCGGCGATTGCTCATTTCGTTTGATTTGATTACCACAAGAATATATCGAATCGTTAATAGTGTTTCTATCTTTTCTGCAATTTCGCTTTTTGTTAGGGGTTTGATTTTTAGTTGAAACGACTTTTGTTATGGGAATCAGGAACTTCAGGTTTTTCTCCAGGTTTCAGATCATCGATCGGAGCATATTAGTCTGCGAATTTGAGTAAATGTCTCTAACGACGAATGAATCGCTCAACAACAGACTACCAGATGGGTTGCTTGAATTTGTTGACGGAGTTTATGGTAGAGTACCATTTCTTTCTTAATCTTGATTTTTCTACTTATCTACTGTCTTGTGTCTATTGGGTGAAATTTCCACATCTAATTTGGAATTTTTGTGTTTCTTCTTATATTGTGTAATTGGACAGTTTTTGATTCATGCTTCCGCACGGAGGTGTTGCCAGATGGATCATACAAAAAATTACTGCATGAAATCATGAACGATTTACATTTGAAATTCCCAAAATCGAAATTTCTAGCATTGAATTTCAGAGAAGTGGAGAAAAGAAGCGTGTTTGCTCAAGTATTGAGTGAACATGATGTTACTGTCCTCGAGTACCCGCAGCAGTATGAGAGCTGCCCTTTGCTCCCTCTATCACTGATTCAAAGTTTTCTCTGTGAATCTGAGAATTGGCTTGCTCGTGGGAATGGTGAGGATGCTATTCTTATTCATTGTGAAAGAGGCTGGCCACTTCTGGCTTTTATTCTAGCTAGCTTTCAGATCTTCAGAAATGTTGTTGGAAGCGAGAAAATAACGCTTCAAAATATGCATCGAAATGCTCCCAAAGGTCTTTTACAGCTGCTCTCGCCTTTAAATCCATTTGCGTCTCAACTTCGTTATCTTCAATATGTAGCAAGGAGAAACATAGCACCTGAGTGGCCACCTCCTGAAAGAGCCATTTCTTTGCATTGCCTGATTATTCGAGATATCCCAAGCTTTGATACCCAACAAGGATGCAGACCACTTATTCGTATTTATGGAAGAAATTCTTGTACCACATCTGGCTTTTTCACGACAATGTTGTATTCTATGTCCAGGAAGAAAATACCCCTTCGGCATTACACAGAGGCGGGTGTTCTCATTCTGGTTTTCTTCAAAAGAACTAACAATTTCTTTCACACTTTCTGTAAATTATCACTATGCTGAGTGACATAACTCTGTACATTCTGGCTGCAGGAAGAATGTGATGAGGTCAGAATTGATATCCAGTGTTGGGTTCAAGGTGATGTTGTACTGGAATGTGTCCACTTGGATTTAGATCCTGAACAAGAGGTTATGATGTTTCGTGTGATGTTCAATACTGCATTTATTAGGTCCAAGTCCAACATACTAATTTTGAACTCAGACAACCTGGATATTCCTTGGGAGGCCAAGGACCATTATCCAAAAGGGTTTCAAGCAGAGGTACTTTTTCTATATAGATTTTTCTATAAGTTCATTCTTGTTGGATACGAGAAATGTGGATTGAGAGGAGAGAAACCAATCATGCATATGGTTAACTTCACCTTTTTATGGATATATAACGATACCATACAATCTCACTAAGTTTTTGCATTCAGCTTTTATTTAGAGACGTTGAGAATATATCTCCAACTCCACTACGAAGGGGCGATGGCAGTAGTGTTTTGCCCATCGAAGCTTTTCCTCCCCCTCCTCCCCCTCCTCCCCCTCCNTACAAGAAATCTACTCCTCCTCCTCCTTCACCGGTTACATGTTGTCTTAGAACTCCCTGGGTCGTGGTAAAGCCTTTTCATTGGTCTAAAGTTGCTCGTGTAGTAAAAGGTAGTCTGTGGGATGAGATTCAGTTACTTGATAATCAATCATGGTGGGTTCTTCTTTAATTCCATTCTTGTGATGTTTTAGTACATGTCATTCAAATGTTATCGGACTGGTTTTTTGAAAAACGAAAAACAGAACTTTTCTTGTAGGCTTGTAGCTTCACTTTTATTTTCTGTGAGCTGCTGTTTTTTGTTGTAAACTAATCACTTGAGTTTTCCATATCTTCTTGACAGGGTTCCTGAACTGGATGTCTCAGAGATCAAGACTCTTTTTTCCACAGTTGCTAAGGAAAGTGCAGGTTCTAGTGTCAGCAAACCTGAGCGAGTTCATCTGGTAAGGCAGCTCAATTTCACGTCTGTTCACATCTTAGCAATATTATTGTAACATGCATATGACAATTCTGCGATTATAATATGCAAATAAACATGATTTTTCGTTGATGATTTCAAGTTATATTCCTCTTAATTTACTAATGTATCCATTGCATTTATTTTCTGCGTTTGTGTCAGGTTGATCTAAGAAGATCACGAAACTTTGACAAAATGCTTAGCCAAATAAAGATTCCTCTACAAGATATGCTTGTAAGTTTGCTCTGCCAGTATCTTCCCTTGTCCATGACCTGGCTGGCATTTAAACTGATAACATTTGATATTGGTTATCTAATAATGTGCATAGTCGCATCCCCTTTCATACCATGTTTCCAGTTTTCTACAGGTAGATAATTGTAAATTTTTATCTTATCTTAGGGGACAATTCTAGCCCTGGATTCTTCAGCTCTAGACATCGATCAAATTGAAAATCTCATCAATTTTTGTCCGACCAAGGAAGAGATGGAAATATTGAGGGTAATCTTAAAGTTTATTATCATATTGCTCTACTAACTCTGGTTTCATAGGTTTTGCTTCTGTTGAAAAGTTTAACTAATGTTATTTCATAACCAGTAACATCACTAAGAATTCTGATTTTAAGAGAGATCCTGTTGGTTTTGTTCTTTCAACGATTCCTCAATGCCTAAAGCTACTCATGCTATGTTTTCAGAATTATAATGGTGACAAGGAAATGCTTGGAAAGTGTGAACAAGTATGCTCCTTTTCTCAATGCTTTGAATATACTGGTTTATCATCTGTGCTCTGACTATTCACCTTGTCAATGTTCCAGTTTTTCATGGAACTAATGACGGTCCCACGAATAGAAGAAAAATTACGAGTCTTTGCCCTTAAGATTACCTTTGCTGCTCAGGTAGAAATATTGAACTCTCGTAAGTTAATCTCCCCTGTCTTTAAGTCATGTTGTAATTCATGTATTTTATGCTATTTTTCAGGTGGAAGACTTAAAAAGCACTCTGGACACTATTAATTTTGCTACCAACGAGGTATAGAAGACAGCGATGACATTTCCTATGTTCTATTACTATATCTCCATTTTAACAAATAAGCAACGTTTTATACCAGGTGAAGGAGTCTGCAAAGTTGCGTCGGATTATGCAAACAGTTTTAACACTGGGTAATGCTCTGAATGAGGGAACCGCGGGAGGTATTATGTTGTCCTGTTGATTTCCAATTTCATGGTTTTTCTGCTATCCGTTGGTGATGTAATGCCTTGTGTTGCAGGGAATGCTGTGGGGTTCAGACTGGAGAGTCTTCTTAAACTATCTGATACTCGTGCAACTAATAACCAAATGAATTTGATGCATTACTTATGCAAGGTAGAAATATATAGTCCCACTTTAGTCTTCTCACTGTACTAGTTGCTCCACATTGTTTATGCATTTCGTTGCCAAATGTATTGTTTTAAGAACCTTAGTACCCGTTTTTCTTATTACTTGTTATAGCTGGTTGGTGAAAATATGCCAGAGTTGCTGGATTTTGCTGAGGATCTTGTACACTTGGAAGCTGCCTCAGAGGTAGGTTTATTATATTAGTTCATGGTTGCTTCTTTTTCTTGCTAGCTTCTACTTTCTTATAGTATTTGTCTTGATTGTTACTCAAAATTACAGATTGAATTGAGAACGGTGGCTGAAGAACTGCGAGCAGTGAGTCAAGGCCTTCATAAGGGTGAACAAGAACTCTTGGCTTCAGAAAATGATGGTGCAATCTCTGTGGGATTCCGGAAGGTGAGCTACACGTGTAAATATGTTATAGCTGCTCATATGGTAAAATCTATTGCGTTCCTAGTATTTGTACCACATGCGCATGAGATTTACAAGAATGTAAGATAAGAGCTACAGGAAAACTCAAAAGTGTTTCAAATGAGATCAATTCATGTTTCAGGTCTTGAAAGATTTTCTTGATTCCACCGAAGCAGAAGTGAAGTCGCTTACATCATTATACTCGGAAATGGTGAGCTATATACTCAATCTGTTAGATCTTTTAGGACTTGCAATTATGCTCAAATCCTAATATTTATTTGTAATGACAGGGAAAAAATGCAGATTCCTTGTCCCAATACTTCGGAGAGGATCCAGCTCGCTGTTCTTTCGAGCAAGGTACCTGCACAAGCCACTTCTTCTAAATATCTTAACTATCCTGCGAAAAATGCACCATTTGTTTCTAATCTGGCCATTGTTACTGTCTGCAGTGACTAAGATTCTTACACATTTCATGAAGACATTCATTAAATCTCGAGAAGAGAATGAAAAACAAGCGGAGGTTGAGAAGAAGAAACTGGAGAGAAAAAAAGGAGAAGACATGGACAAAGAAAGAGATAGCTGATGGATGCAGATACATAAAACAAAAGCTTTGTTTATATGGACGTGTAAACTGTCTATATGGTGTGTTCAAACAGTTCCTTCATTGGTGTAAAATTAATGGTTCAAGTTCTCACACAAATACTTGAGCTTTGTTTGCAGCATGTATGTATATATATATATATATATATTTTTCTAACTGAATAATATTTAGATTATTGTGGAAAATAGGTCGAAGTCCTTTACAGAATCCCCAAAAGATTCACCTTCCACAATTAAGGCCGAAACTGCAGGCCCAAGTCTTTGTCTCCCAAAAAAACACATTCCCAATATGTATATTTTTCTCATATTTTATCGAGGCATGGGCGTTCGAGTTAATTCGGTAATCTGGTTTGGGTCTTTTAGATTTTTAGGTTTTCGAATTTGAAAAAGTAGAATCATTCGAGTTCTAATTTAACTTGGTTCGGTTTGAATTTTGGTCTTTCGGATTAAAAAAAATTGAATCATTCGGGTTGGTGAAAAAAAAAGTTTTTTCTAGGGTTAATTTTTAATAAATGAGTTTTTAAAAAAATGGGTTAATTTTTTATTTTTTTTTTAAATTTTTTTATGTTATTATTTTTAATCCACACAATATTTTTTAAATAAAATTAATAATAATTTAATTTTTTTTGGGTTCTTCGAATTCAATTCGGGTTAAAACCGAAACCTAAACTAAACAAAATTAGAACTATAAATTTTTTTTTATCATATTATTAAACTTAAGATTAAATAAAGTACAAAAATTAAAAATTCCGAACTATGAGAATATATTATATAGTAGATTTTACTTTTCTATGATATGTTTACGCTTTTTAATATGTTTATGTCTTTTAATATATTTATGTTTTTTAAAATTTCATATTAAGTTGAAACAAAGATGATTTCACCAAAAAAAATAATCAATAGAGATTTTTTGGTTAAACTAATATTCTAGATATTTTTTGGTTTAGATTAGAGACTAGAGGTAATTTTTAGCTAAAATTAGACACTATACAGTTTTTTTGTCAAAATATTATATCTTACATATATTATTTGGGGAGTACAAATATGAAGACCCCAAATAAAATCATGTATTTACATTTTATGCCATCATTAATTGTTTAAAAATATTTATGATCAAATTTAATGTTAAGGACAAATTTGTCTGAAATGATTATAAAATATGGAAATGAAATTATTATTTAGACAAATAATTATATTAATATTAATAAATATTATTTTGCAATAATTATTCAAATAACATATATTATACATACAAGTTTATATTATATTGTTTATTTTAGTAAAATACTATTTATAATAAATAATAGTCGTAAGCCAATTTTATTATATAAATAAATAA
>KE151674.1:21628-44856 GCA_000411095.1 Aethionema arabicum
CAAGATTGCAAGTTGTTGATATAACGGTAACTAATTAACTAACTAAAGAAGATCTCACTCCTCTATAAATACATTCTTCCCCAAGTAACAGATCAAATAGAGAGAGATAAAGAACTAAAGATTCTTTTATTATTCTTCTGATCAGTTGAATCTGAGTTTTTAATCGATTGGTAGAGAGAAATGAATGGAGGAGCAGAGGTTAAATATTATGAAGAGATTGAAATGGTAACGGATCTGAAAACACACATCGATTATGGACATTTATTCGAAGAACAAGAAAACGTCTTCTGCGTATATCCATTTGGAGTAGATCAAATCTTTGTATACAAGTCTCGGTTTTGTGCCGATGGATGCGACCTCGGCTGCTGGAGAACTATTGGACGTGATAAAATCGTCAAGTCAGAGACAGGGAAGATTCTTGGTTTCAAGAAACTTCTTAAGTTTTGTTCAACAAAGGTTTCAAGCATTACAAGAACGCAAGGTGGAAGATTTGATGATAGATTTTGGGTAATGGAAGAGTATAGGCTTGCTAAAATGTATAAAGATGATCTAGTGGTTTGCTGCATGCAACTTATCAACGCAGTTGAATTAAATGAGTTGCTTCGATACCAAATGAGAGTTTACTAATATCATCTTTATTAATGATCCAAGATGTATTCAAACATATATTGAAATTTAATTGAATTGAGAGGTTACTAATATAGATTCTATCATCTTTATTGATCCAAGATGTATTCAATTTAATTGAATTTGATGACTATGAGTTTTATTTTGTGCAATTTTAATGAAAGCTACGGTTTTTTTTCGAACCCTAAAAAGCTACTTTAGATCGGATTCTTGTAAATTCTAGGCGTAGAAGAAATCTAGGGTTTTTCGATTTCTTAGATCATCTCCAAAAAGAGTTTTAAAGAAAGGTTGTTAGGAAAAAATTAAAAATAAATAAATATTTATATTAAATTGGGTTGATAATTTTAAAAACCCCTATTTCTCTCTTTTATTTTCTTAATTTTAATTTTTTTAATGTTTACGTTAACATTAATGATAAGAACTCCAAGGATTTAGTTGAAAAGTATCGCCGATTTCTGAAGTGGAACTGTACACGTGTAAGTTCCGCGTAATTTGTTATCTCGAAAGAGGTTAGCCCTAATTTTGGTAAATATTCAAGATTAGCCCCAAGTATTTTGTTAATAGGTTTATGCCCCCCGCCAATGGGTCAGCGTTGAGTGATGATTCCGGTTAACTTACATTAGAGATATGGTTTTTAATAGCCGAGAATTAAACCAATTGACGATTCCGCGTAATTTGTTATCTCGCAAGAAATTAGTCCTACAGTTTTGTAAATCTCAAGATTTGGCCCAAATATTTTGTTTTTACAATTTATGCCCCAGCGGGCCAGCATTGGGCTTCTAATTCCGGTTTACTAGCTGTAGTTTTAAATAACCGGAAATGAAACCAATTGCTTATAGGTAAGTCAACGATTTACGAAGTCAATTTGGGTCTTTAAATAATAATATTTTTGGAAAATACTTCGAAGAGAAGCTTTTAAAGTTTATATATACAATACAACCACGCTTTGAGCTTTTCTCATTTCCATACCATACCAGTCTTCTGTGTGATTTTGATTTGAAACTCTCAAATTCGATTTTGCGATCTGATTCGACTTACAAGAAATGGCCGATGCTCAGGATCTACACTCTCTTTTCGCTTCTCCGACGAGGGATTTCCTCGTTCGTAATGACGGCGACCAGGTAAAAGTTGTTTTCTACTCTATTTTGACCCGATGTTCTTCGTTTATGGATGGTTTCTCCGATATATGGTTATACTTTTCAATCTCTCTTGATTATCGATTATGTATGTATTCGTGACTGTTTCGTGATTTTGCGTGTGGATTTTTATTTTTGAACCGGTTCTGGTTGGAGATTCCTTTTTATGAAGAATATTAGGTATTGTTCTGAGATAGCTTTCAGATTATGGAACTTCTTGTTCATGTTAAGCTTCTATAGTGGAATCGTTGCTTTTTGAAATTACAAGATCTGTTCAAAGAAAAAAATGGTTCTGTTTCATAAATCTAAAAGTTAGTTGACTAGAAGAGGTCATAGCTCATGATTAGCTGTTTGTTTGGACCTTCGTTTCTGATGAATTTTGCTTCAGTCTAGCTATTATATGGATGCTGTTTCAGCTGAGTTCCTATAGAGGTCTGATTGGAATGGAAACACTTTGTTGATTTTGATCTTTTGGATTTTTGTGGATTGTCTGCAGTAGAATACTGCAAGGGTTTTGAGATAGAGTCTGACTATATTATATGCATCGTTTAATGTTTAGGTGAAAATTGATAGCTTGAAGGGGAAGATGATTGGACTGTACTTTTCAGCTGCTTGGTGTGGACCATGTCAACGATTCACGCCACAGTTGGTGGAAGTGTATAACGAACTCTTAGAGAAAGGTGGTTTCGAGATTGTCTTTGTGTCGGGAGATGAGGATGAGGAGTCCTTTAAAGAGTATTTCTCTAAGATGCCATGGCTTGCAGTCCCATTTACTGACTCGGAAACTCGTGACCGCTTGGATCTGTTGTTTAGCGTAAGCGGAATTCCTCACCTCGTGATCATTGATGACCAGGGAAAAGTTATGAACGAGAGTGGAGTTGGTGTCATCCGGAGCTATGGAGCTGAAGCTTATCCTTTTACACCAGAGAGAATGAAGGAGGTAAAAGAAGAAGAAGATAGAGCTCGGAGAGAACAGACCTTAAAATCCGTCTTAGTTACTCCTACAAGAGACTTTGTTATTTCGCCAGACGGAAACAAGGTACGCTTCTTGATATCTCTTATGAGATTAGATTCCTGTAGAAGATTCTTGAACTAGTTTCTTAAGTGATTTGACAGTACTTTTCCTATGACTTAATGAGACAAATCAATTGTGTATTTAACAGGTACCTGTGTCAGAACTTGAAGGGAAGACCATTGGCATTCTCTTCTCGGTCGCCTCTTTCACGCCATGTGAGGAGTTTACGCCAAAGCTCATCGAGGTTTATAAGAAGCTGAAGGAGCAAGGGGAGGACTTTGAAATTGTGCTGATATCTCTTGAGGATGATGAAGACTCCTTTAAGCAAGACTTTGAGACCATGCCATGGCTTTCATTACCATTCAATGACAAAAGCTCATCGAAATTGGCTCGGCACTTCTTGCTGTCAGCGCTACCAACACTGATCATTCTCGGACCCGATGGAAAAACCCGTCACTCTAATGTTGCTGACGCTATCGAGGAGTATGGAGTTCTCGCTTATCCTTTCACTCCAGAGAAGTTTGAGGAACTCAAGGAGATAGAGAAGGCAAAAGCAGAGAGTCAAACTCTTGAGTCAATTCTTGTCTCGGGTGAACTCAACTACGTTATTGGAAAAGATGGGTCTAAGGTAAAGCTTTCTCTACCCTCTCAATCTTCCATACATTTTTACCAATCTGAACCAACCTGTAAATTTCGGTTTTATGCATCAGGTACTTGTGTCTGATTTAGTGGGGAAGAACATACTTTTGTACTTCTCAGCTCACTGGTGCCCTCCTTGTCGTGCTTTTACACCAAAGCTTGTCGAAGTATACAAGCAGATAAAGGCACGAGATGCAGCATTCGAGTTGATCTTCATTTCCAGCGATCAGGACCAGGAATCATTCAACGAGTACTACTCAGAAATGCCATGGCTAGCACTTCCCTTTGGTGATCCTAGGAAACCATCCTTAGCAAAAACCTTTAAGGTCGCTGGCATTCCAATGCTTGTAGCTCTCGGACCAACTGGTAAAACCATTACAACAGAAGCCAGGGAACTTGTGGCAGCCAATGGTGCCGATGCTTACCCGTTTGCTAAAGAAGAAGCCAGCGACTCCAAAGATGGTTGGGTTTGCGAAGGAGACGTGTGCACCAAAGCCTGATTGATTTACGTATAGTGTCTATGTGTGCAAAGCTATGTAAGCTGTGTCCTTACCCTTTATACTTCGTAAATGTGTGTTTGTGTGATTACGCTGTAATAATACCTTGAAGATGAACTATGCTATGATCAAGTTAACTAATCTGTGTTTAACTATTTGACGCTGATCTAAGGCAATGTGGGATTGTAAATAACCGTAGCTAGCAACGTTGAATCATCAGTGTTTATCTTATATCAATGATTTGAAAAATTTTATACAATTTCAAGAACTTACCAGAGATTTCTGTTTATCAAAGTACAACAACGTTCATGAATTTCCTCTTGGCGAATGCAAGCCACCATTTGTTTGGTGTCCCATTGGCTCTATATGCTACACTCAGTAGCCTTCCACTTGTCTCCTCTCGTACCTGCTTCAGATAGTTCCTGAAAAGATCTGATATTTGAACCCAACAGAAGAGTTAAGACCTGGAAATAGACGATTAAGGAATCGATAAGAGTGCTTGGAAGGTTAATGTAGTCTATGTACCTGCTTCTTCTGGGGACTGAGGAAGTGTAAATAGACCTGGAAAAGGAAACCCATCTTCTCCTGGAACAGGAATGTCTTCTAAACCCAAGTTAATGATCGCTTTTGTTCCTACAGCCAATGTTCTACAGCCTTCAAGTCTCTTTAACGCCACGTTTATGTAGAACGTCAAGTAAATTAGAAGCTTATCAGCAGGACTTTTGATATCAAAGTTTGTGAAGAAGACATTTGCACGAAAGAAGGTGATTGCTTCGTCCACGATATCAGTTCCATCTGGCATATAAACAAGAAATATAAATGTTTTCACAAATTCGAAACAACAAATATGTTTATGTTCTAGATCATAGTTGTATCATACCTTGTTCTGCAGCAGGTGCAGGACCTTTTATATGGCTTTTGAGAGGAAGCAGAGGACAACCACATGCCTTTGTAATCCCTTCCTCATCCACAAAGCTTGAGTGATAAACCTGGCAAGATCGTTTAATCATAAGGTGTATAAGTATGAGTAGACTAGATTCAAACAGAGAATCCATGAAAACCAAATCCAAGTCCGCAAGAGAAACAGATAGAATCCAATGATGTATGATTTGAATTCAATGAAGCAATCTCGAGGAAAGACCTAAATAAGATAACGTAAGAATCCCCGAATACCCAGAATATTCAATCAACAACGACTAATGCTAATTGAAGACACAAATTGAAGCGTCGTACCATTTTGTTCCCAATTCGAGCAATTGAACCGATTCCAGGAGGATTAAATATGAAATCGAAGCTGTGAGAATGCAGATCTACTGCCATTAAGATCACAGGGACATCAGAATTCAGAATAGGTCGTTTGGTAAACGATGTAGAAGAAAAAAACTTACATGTAGGATAATTGGTAAGACAAAATCAGATCAATTACAACTTCTCAAGCATCTGTAAAATCTAAACGGAGTCCAACTGTGGTATGATTTCGCCGGCGGCAGCCTTACGGTGAAGAAACAGTCTCGAAATCGACGAAGTATGAAAGGAACGAAAAAAGTCCGAATACAAGACAGGTATTTATGTATGACACGTGTAATCTTTCTGTTAGATCTGAACCCGCCTTCATTGGTATGGAACTCCTCGTACCGGGATTATAATGTCAAACCGGGTTCTATTCGGTTTAAGACTAATTAGGCTTTGATTTAAAAAAAAAATTAAGGTATAGTTTTTATCTTACTTTCTGGATGCTATCAATCTAAAATTTATTTTATAAGAAAACAAATATGAATTACAAATTACAATAAAAGTGAATCAACTTCGGTTTGATCCGTGGTTTAAATTTCCGGTTTTGTGTTAAAATGTTAATTTAGATGATATGATGAAATACAACCTATATGATATAACAAGACTAAACTAAATTGATGCTACATTCTATGGTTTCACTATCGTTTAGATTAGCATTCACTGGTATATGGCGCAAGTTATCACCAGCTCTTTGCACATTTTGATTACACTTCAAGCTGGTTTGGCTCTTAGTTTCGTAGCTATTGAATGCTCCTAAGGCTCCAAGAAACCCTTCATGTCTCAAGAACATAGCTTTTGCCTCACCTCTTGACCTTATACACCAAAGAAACATTACCAAACTCTGATCAGAGATATGGAGACGAGATAGTAAACTAGAAGTTTTCGGTTTCGGATTTTACCAGAAGTGAACTGCAACAGATATTGTATCCATGGTATATTCAAGTCCACGGATGAAAAATCCACCGAAGAATATACGCTTAAGTCCAAATCTCAAAGCATTCAAGTAAGCAATCTAGAGAGGAGATTGATAGAATCCAATCAGAAATATGATAAATACCGCGAAAATGTTGACAAGAAAACTGACCTGACCGATGTTATTTGATATCATTCTTAAAAGAGATCTTGCAACATCTTCTGGTTGGTAATTTTCAAGTTCTTTGTCATCAGAAATCGCTTTCCCAAAGCTGGAAGCAATAGCTGTTGAAGATAGACCAATCTAGCCGAAAAAACAAACACAATTTTACGTTACAGTAGACTCAAACATGAACTAAGACAAGCTTAAAGCAGATCTAAAGTTGAGTTACCTTTGAGTAATCTGTTCCACCATAGATATCCCCCACAAGCATATCAATTATTCTGTTATTGCCATGGTGACTTAACTCAAGCAGCTCATCAAAACTGAAACCAAGGAGATGTTAAGTTACTAGAAGAGAAACTCCATAAATTACACTCAAATAACTAACCACACATAGAAAATTTACCTCTTGCATTTTGTTAAAAGCTTTCCAAGACCTAAGAACGTGCCTCCACCGAGACTTGTTCCACTTATTCGCTCATATTTTCCATCTGCATCAACCTAATAACCACAAGTTTCTGTAAACAACTTTTCAAATGTATATAATTGCCCAAAAATAGTAATCAAAGAAGCAAAAAAATCATAACAACCTTGATCATACTAACACCAGAACCAATATTAACAAGAAGATATGGATACAAATCATTATCATCAATCTGTACAAACTCTTTCTGTCCATCCAAGTAGGTAAAAGCTTCCCTAGGAACTGTCTGCAATCAGATTCAGATGTGAGCAAGCACAAAAACAGCTTAAGAAACCGAAAAAATAGCAAGATTCTTGCTAAGGATCTGGAAATTCAAACCTTTAAGAGAAAATTTGCACCTCCTACAAGACAATGCATCTCATCTTCTTTATCAAAAACAATACCAAGTTTGTCATTAAAGAGATCAGCAAACTTATATGCACCACCACCTGTGGCCTTTTCGAAGAACATATCATTAGTAGACCACAATCAACTTCAAAGCTTTTTAAGCAAAGCTAAACAATGGTTTTTACCTTAACAGATAGTTTATCACAGGCTGCAACATTCAAATGCGGAGCACCTGAATCATTAGTGATTACATCTCTTAGTGAATCTCAATTAGCTAGATCGAGATTTACCAGAATTGCAGAGAATCGAGATTTTACCAGAATGATGAAGCATATTGGATCGAATAAACTCTAAACAATCATCAATTTTCCGTGTCTCGAACTTAGCAAAACAAAGCCTCCCTTGCAAAACGCTTATGCTTCCGTCTCTAGATTCCTCCTCCTCGCATTGATCACTTCCACCACAAGCCTCCGTAGAGAAATAAACCAGTTTGATCAAAGTCCCTAAAAATCCGAAATTTGATCAAAATTCCCAAATTAAAATTAGGGTTTCCATAGAGGGAACAATCAATACGAAGATGAAATCAAAGGAATAGAAATCGAAGAAGTTCCATAAGGGTTTTCCCACCTCCGATGTCGAGAGCCAAATGAGAGATTTGGGAGGAAGAAGATGTGAAATTAGTTGAGAAACGAAGCTCGTGTGGATCCATGGAGGTCTTCTTTTGGTAAATCCGTATCGTATTTCTGTGATTATGTAAGGAGAATCTCAACGTTCAACTACTTTGGATCTATCTAACCTATCTACTATTTTCCTCCATAGCTGACTTGTTTAACTTCTCCGTCGAGCAATGTTTGGTTGTCCAGAATTTAATTCCAAATTTCGAGTTTAATTTTTTTTTAAGAGAGAGAAAAAAAAACTGACACGTGTCATTCTTTTGCCTTATCTGGATTACTTTTCTTTGCATCTCCCATGCTTTCAACGTTACAAAGTCAACATTTCTCAAATTATTAGTTTTAAGTTTGAACTCTCTTTCTTTGCCAACAAATATATTAATAGACACACATGACACACTTAACTTTTAATTTAAGAAACAGCAAAGATAACAATTTAATTTAAATTGTAAAATCGGATTAAATCTCTTTTGTTAATTCAAAAAAAACGTTCTTTAATCATATATCTTATACATTTTCAATTGAGAAACTTTAAATATATTTTTTTATACCGGGCTCTCAAATTCAAAAATATTAGAGATGATGTGGATTAATTTTTGTTGAGATTCAAGAATTTGCTTGTATTGAAAGTTAGTTCCAACATGATGCACAAAAATACAAAAAATGGGTTATATATTTATAGGATACATACCACACAATTAAACAAACAAAAACAACTCAAACCACACAAAAATTGACATGTGAAAATCAACACACACACACACAAAGTTTGGTTGTTCTCTAATTAAAATGATATGAATTTTGTTACCAAAAAAAAATGATATGAATTTAATGCCAATTCTTGTGTTGTTTAGGGTTTGAAATCGAGAGATTCATCGTTATATATATCCCACCATTTCTTGATTAACATTTTGACGTCTTCTCGATCCATGTTAGGTTCTTCTCCTGTGTACTTCCATGGCTTCGATCCCTATACCATTTTACCAGAACACAAACATACAAAGTAAGACCAAAGTTCCGTAACAGAGCTAAAAAAATAGCAAGTAGAGTAATTGGTGTTAAGTTCATACGTGAAAATTTTGGATTTGTCATGTATTGAATATATAAAAAATACTGTAAAGAATCGATTATGTTACAAATATTACATTAGTACGTAATTGATTTCTAAGTGTTTTATTTGTAACTTCGTTAAACCATTTTTGTTTTCTTTCTACAGGTCACAAGTCGGTCTTTAAACATAAATTAAATATAGCTATTTTACAATCAACTTTTTTTTAAGAACATATTTTGATAAAAAAAATAATGACTTTTTTTAATTAATTCTCTGTTTTTAACTAATTAGAATTGACTAGGAGAAATAATCTAAAAATTGGTAAACAAAAATTATCATTTTTTTGTTAAAATCAACTTTTGACACAAATACCATAGGCTAATATTAGCTTTTTTTTGTAGTGTGTTTTTCTTTCTTACTAAGTAAATTTAATATTTTTATTTCGAATTTATATATATGTATATATATATATATTAACTCATTATATTTTTCTTATGATTTGATTTTTCAAATTTGAAAACCGGCCCTAAGAAATTTAGAAGCAATATGACTTACAAGTACACAGTAGTGAACAACTTTGACTTTCTCCAAGTCAACATATCCCGGGTGCCGCCAAAGCATAGCCAAAATCAGATTATAAACCGGAGGAACCGGTTTAAATACTTTCTCAAAAAACATATTTAGAAAATCCTGCCAAATAGTCCAAAAGCACCAAAAACCATTAATTTTATAAAATCCATTGATAATATGTATATAAAATATTATTTATATATATACACTATATATATATATATATATGACTTACTTGCTCAGCCAGTGGTGTAGGTGGTGTGATCTGAAGTGTGTGTAGTAGATTCGTATAAGTGAAAAAGCTAGGCTCAAACACAAACATACCGGCGTTAAAGTATGGTGCCGGAGGAGGAGATTTCATCTCCGGCGGCCACGTCACCTTCTCCGGTTTATATTGACAATAACCAATGGAATAAAAGGGTGTATAACTCCATATTTTCTCACAAAAACAACTTAACACACCATGTAAAAAACCATCTTCTTTATCAAAGAGATCGTCAATATTGTCACACACTAGAATATCTGCGTCTAAGTAAACCATCTTCTTGTACTCTATAAACTGCAATGTTTAAAACGTTACAAAAAAGATGTAAAATACAATAATCTTTTGTACCAATTTGTGTGTTTCCTCTATTGTAAGCAAATAAAATATGGATATTTGAAAGAAAATTGATTAAAATTTCTCTTGCTAGAAAAAATTAATTGTTCATTTTTTGTAATTTTAATTTAATATATACTAATAATAGTAAAATATGATAAAGCTTCATAATTTTTTTTAAAATATGATTCATTTATACTTTCCTTATATGAAATACCATCTACAAAATCATGCAAAATATATGAAATACCTTCTGCAAAATGACGAAAAAAATCATGCAAAAAATAATTATTTTTTCATCTTATGCCGGAAAAATATAAATGAATTACCTAAAATGTTCTAATTGAAGCATTTTTGTACAAATTTGTCCTCTGTGTAGGGTTTACTAATTATACCTTTGGGTCTATTGTTATGATAAAAATGTTTGAATGAAAACATTTTTAAAAATCAATTATGCAAAATGTCTTATTTCAATACGTTTTTGCAAATTTGTCATAAAGTGTGAGGGTATACCACGCATAATATTGGGTATAATGTTAGAGCATTTTTACGAAAAATACTTGATTAGGGCATTTTTGCAAAAATGCTTGAATGGGGCATTTGTACAAATCCCCAAAAATATATCATTTTTTTGTTGTAAAATATGGTCTAGATGTGCTTACGTTCCAAATACGCAGTTTTGAGTAGTTGATAATGTAATAATCTCGAGCATATCCATCCTGGTTATCTGGAGGATGGATAGGCTCGATTTCGCGAACAATACAACCTTGAGACTTCAAGATTTTGCGGTGTTCCTCAGGGACATCAGGCAAGACAGCAACAAGAAGAGGGTAAACACTCTTAACTTTACGCAAACCTTTTACCAATCCGACCACGCCTTTCACATAGTCACCATTACCTGCCAAAAACGTTACATAGGCTCTTCCCTCATTTGCCTTCTCAAGGGTCATTTTGATCAAATTTAAAAGTTTGGGGTGGATTTTAGAAGGGAATAGAATATAGAAAGTAATTTCTTAAATTTATGCCAAGATCTTACCAAAAGGGTTTTGATTAAATAGCCTTTAGACAAAGGACCAGTACAAATATAATTTCTTAAATTTATGCCAAGATCTTACCAAAAGGGTTTTGATTAAATAGCCTTTAGACAAAGGACCAGTACAAATATAATTTCTTAAATTTATGCCAAGATCTTACCAAAAGGGTTTTGATTAAATAGCCTTTAGACAAAGGACCAGTACAAATTGAAATGGTTAAAAAAAAATATAATTTCACTTTCATTTTAGTGGTGGCCTATATTGCATAAACTATATTACATTTGTTGTAATTTTGTAAATATAAATATTGCTGTCGGTTGTGAAAATGAAATAAATTATGTTTATTTGTGGTTTGGCTTGATCATGGGATGATGTAATGTAATTGTTGAAATCTAAGCTTGAATTTGATTGGAAAAGAAAGTCAAAATAATATTTTGGTTGGAACAATAAGAATAGTCAAACTTAATTAATCTTGTTAATTACATGATTAAGGTTAGTGCTACGCATGCACAAATAGAAGAAAACAAGATTACTTTTCAACTTGAACAGGATTAGAAAGGTCTTACAAACTTTCTAAACTTAATTAAACATAATACCAAATCATATTTTATATGTAATTACATCCACGTATTTTTATACCGCTTCAAACATAGATTTATACAGAAAAAAAAAATTTATTAGCGTTTTGTTTCAATTTTTTGGTTTAACTAGAAACATTTTTTTATAAAATATGATATATATATATATATATATGTGTATATATATATAGTGATGTAATAAGGGAAATTTAGTTTAACCAAAATCAAGATAATAGTTTTATGTGAAAAAACATTGCATTTTTAATATCTAAACGTTTTTTTTCTATTTAACGTGTAGAATCAAAAAAATTGTTCTTAAAAACAACTTTTAAAATATGAATAAATAAATTATACATATTAGATTGACTACACAAATATTCAAAAGTCACAAAAACATCTTTGGTTTCAAACAAACAAATATCAAACCATATAGTCTCAAATCCTTACAAAAACACACTAATTTAATCATTTACTTAATTAATACCTCTTAGCCCAATAAACATAATTAACAAAATTAAAACCATTAAGAACACATAACACAACATAAAACAATTCAAGTCTACTCTTGTTCAAATCTTCTCCACCTAACCATTCTTGACCAAACCATCTCGTGACCACATTCGTAACCGTCACAAGAACCGAACTCAAAAACATACCCATCGCAGTCGAAGACCATCCCAAAGCCGTACTTACACTCTTCAAACTCTTAGGTGCTTCTCTATAAAAAAACTCCAACAAACCTCCTAAAGTCAACGCATCAGCAAAACACAACAAAACATACTGAAACATTAACCAAAAAACAGAGATTTTAACACCATTTTGAACCGCTTCTTGTTTTCTTTTAGCTTCTACAATGGCTGCAACCGCCATTGAGATAGAAGAGAGAGCTAAACCGAGTCCGATACGCTTTAAAGTGAAGTTTGATGATCTTGTGTTGGTGTTTGTGTTGATTTTTTGGTTGAAAAGTTCGTATAAAGGGATTGAAGAGAGGATTAAGATTAGAGGGATTGCTTGTAGTGAAGGAACAGGGATTTGGAGAGATGGAGTTAGTGTTCTGTTCATGGCTAAGCCTTGTTGTACTGAGAAAGTTATGAGTTGAGCTACGCAGCAGTTCATGAAGATTGTGGATGCGAAGATTGGTAAGAAACTCATGAATGTTCTTGTTTCTTCTATTTCTGTTGGTGTTATGTTTTTGTTTAGTAATGCTTTATCTAGAAACCTGAAAAAAAATTATATTATTGTTACATAAAAATCAAGAATATTACATTGATCTAATCGTTTATAATAAAAAATGAATTTGAAAATTATTCATATTATTTATTTGATATATAGATTAAAATAATGTTTATTACTAGTGAAGTGTTAGTCTTTATTTTTGTTTTTGTAAGTGAAGAATTAAGCAAAAATATGAAAATTTTTCATATATGAAAATATAAATGAAGAATATATCATTTTTAATATAGTTTCCTTTATTTTTCCATCAACTGTTTTTTTTCAAATTTTGAAAGTATTCTTTGGTTTTGGAAGAGTTACTGTTTACTTTTAAAATGAATATATTTTTTGAAGTTTTTTTTCAAATTTATTCAAACACTAAAAATAAATTTTTGATTTTTTTTAACGACTTGGAAAAAAATGATATTAGACTATCATCTCCAATGGATGTTCCTAAAATTTTTATTTGAAAAATAAATAATTTTTTTACTATAAAAAATATCATTTCCATTGATAATTTTCTTTTTAAAAAGATATTTTTTTCAATTTGAAGAACACTATAATTTTTTTAAATCAAAATTTATTTTTTTTAACCTCTTTTCGTTTTCAAGAAAACACATATGAAGAACTATTGGTGTATATTGTTATAAAATTTTAGTCATATATAAAAAAACAACTTTTTGAAGATTTTTTTTTCTCACTTTTTTGAAGAATTAAGCATCATTAGTATTTTTTTTCTTCTTTCTTTAGAGAATTAGTTTGCAGAAATTTGATATGAGATTAGGATCCTAAACACCATTGGAGATTTTTTTCAAATCGTTAAAAAAGATCAAAAATTTATTTTTAGTATTTGAATAAATTTGAAAAAAAAAAAATTGCATCATCCTACACAAAAATAAGTCAAACAAATACTTACTTGAAGTTATAACGAGGAATCCTAATGTAATCATCCTCTATCAAATTTTGTATCATCTCACTATCCAAACTAGATCCATTTCTATTTCTTATAGCAGACACAACCACATTAACAATCTTCATCAACGAACTCCCTTCAGGTCCTTTAACTCGATACATCGGTAACCCAACAACAAACACACAAAGTGCAACCGCAAGAACCAAAACAGAGATATCAAAACTCAAGTTCCATCCTTTGTTATCACCAATCCAAACCATAACAGTTATAGCCATAAACCATCCAAAACATACACAGAAATAGTACCAATTAAAGAACTTTGAGATCACTCTTTCGTTTTTACTGTTAAGTTGATCACCTCCATGTGCTACTAATGAGCCTTTGACACCTCCGGTACCGGTAGCTATGGCGTAAAGTCCGGTGTAAAGAACTGTTGATTGAAGAATCGAAGGTGTGTTGTCTAATTTAGGTTGTAAATTGGGGGTATGAGCTTGGAATGTTAAGATAATCAAACCCTATTAAGAAAAATTTATACTTTTAAGTATACAATTAATTCATATATCGAGTTAATTTTTAAGGAAAATAGTAAAAAAAAAGCTTATAAAATGTGTTTGATATTTTTTTATCCTTACGAATAATTAAACTTGGTAAATCGTAATTTTTTTGAATTTTTTTTTACATTCTATACTCTTTATTAATAATTTTGGTCTGATTGTTATGTTGTAATTAATAATGTTATTTACTTAAAATCTAAAGCAAAATTGATAAAAAAAAAAATCATAGTTTTATAAACAATTAGAAGTTAGTTTAACAATTCTAAATGATATATGGTTTTTTTAGGAATTACATAAAGGGAAAATTAGTTAAGTGTACTTTGGTAGAGGTATTTTAGGTATATACACATTTGTAGTTTATTTTTTTGTTTTATACGCTTACTTATAACATCTTATAACATCGTATAACATCTTATATTAGTAAATATTAAGTATAATATCTCATAAATTTTGTTATAAAAAAATATATGATATCTTATAACATCTTATAACACAATTGGGTGTATAAAACAAAAATAAAGTGTGTGAAAGTATAATTCACACAAATTCTCTTACATAAATTACCTTAATTCATGAGGTTTTTACAAATTTGTCCTACTGTGTAAAGGTATATCAATAATACATTTTTGCAAAAAAAAAAAAGTTTGAATTATGACATTTTTTAAAATTCCCGGAGTTTTACCAATTTTTTAGATTTAAATTAATGTATAACATTGTGAATTACTAGATAACAGTACTATTCTTAACACCGTTACGTTTCAATAATCAAGAATATAAAATACTAAAAAATATTCTAAAAAATTTATTTTGCGTTATTGTTTACCATGAGTTCAATGGAGCAAAATGAGATGAAAGTTAAAGGACGAGTGAGGAAAGAATCAGCTACAAAACCACCAAAAAGAGCAAGCAAATACGATGTTCCTAAGAAATTTGTGACTGTATTTGCTGCTTTAGCCGATGAATAATGCATTGAATTCATCAAATATGTCACTAAATTGCCTCCAAGTGATATAAACACCATCACTTCCATCATCCCCACAACTACATACATACATATTACACCAATTTTATATCAAGAAAATTTCAATCCATTAATAGATTCCTAATTAATCCTTTTAATGTTTTAAATATTTTACCACAAGCAATAAAAGCAGCTCTGATTCCACCATGTTTTCCAGGGATTGCTTCTCTTCCTCTCCAATCTTCAAAAACTTCTTCCATTTCATTCTCCATTAATGTCTGATCTTTGAGCTTTTTTTTATGCTATGTGTAGATGTAAATGTGTTTAGAGAAGAAGATCTTATGTTATGTAATGTAAGATTTGTTTATATAGATTTTAAAAGCATTAATTGGGTTACAACACTTGTCAAAATCTTTGAATATATGTTATGTCTTTTTTGGTGTTATATTAACGGTTATGAAATAAAGTTATGGATTTTTGTCATCATCTCCATAGATTCAATATTCTAAAAAATTAAATAACAATGTTTTTATATTGTTTTTGATAGGAATAATATTTATTATTTCTTTGTTTTTTATATATGAGTTCATTACATATTAATTTAATAATATATTATTATTTCTATTAGTTGAATTCAATATCTAATTTTTTTAAGCATATGGTATGAGTCTTTATTTAAAGTTATAAAAAACATAGAAGAAAATCATATTCCATTAAAAGTATTATGAGTGCGTCATTTAGAAAAAATGTTAATTAAAATTTTTATTTTGATAATGTTTTTGAATAATCCTCCATTTTGTTTACTCTTAATTTAAAAATTTTAATTTTTATTTAAATAGATAGAAACATGTTAGAAATTGCCAATAAAAAATGTTATAAGAGATTTTATTTTATATGGATTTTACTTTTTTATATGTGTATATAACACATACATATTTATATGTTTATAATTGATTATTGTTTTTTTTACCAAAAAAAAATTATTATTGCTTATTCCTATATTTGTTTGAACTATTTAGGGCGATTGCAAGGAGTTGGATTTCAAAATTACTTTAACGCGGGACGTTTTAAAAGCATAGGACCTGCCATGGAGGCCACCGCTCCGGTTCCCAAGCTTCTTCTTCAGGTAATTCACTCATCATCTCCGTTTGCATAGATTTGATAGGCTTCTTTTTGTTTCCCCGGAAACTTCTGTTCCGAGAATTTTAATTTTGCAGTTAATCTCATCTGCTATTCAAAGATGCCGATTAGCAGAAGATCTCTGTAGATTATCAGTTCTTCTCGATCGATCTACAGGAATTGATCCTCCGATTACGTGTATTTCGAGTAATATCACCCTCTTTGGCATTAATTTGTTCAATCTCAACGGGAATCGAATCTGTCATTGCTGATTTGGTCCCATATCTTTCTATTTTATAATGAGTTCAGTTGCTGATACGGGCATCGGATCCAAGCTGGAGGAATTTCAATATTTGAGATGCCCCATAGAATTCCACGGAGCAAAGATTTGGGAACGTAGGGACAACCGGCATTACACTCCTTATTAGTAGTATCTTGTTAAAGCGATTCTGATTTTCGACGATATATGCAGATGGGGCACTCTCTGTCAGGACGACGTGTAAGTTTTTGTCTCTCTTAATGATAATTTTTGCTATAGACCGAGCTCGTTTATGTGTCATCTAGATCAAATTTTGAGGCATCTAAAGGACCAATTACGTAATTTTGTTCTCGTTCTTCTCTTATTCTCCTCCACTGTCCTGATGGAATTTCAGGCTTTCATGACGACAAGGTTTATTATTATCATATCAATCTCGATGAAAGTATATCTAGCAAAAGACTGAAAAGACAAGATTCTCGGACTAAGAATGGTGCAAAGTTCAGGTGTGAAAATTCCCAGATCTATATCTTTGTGGCTGAATGTTTAGCCATTGTGAGTATCTTGACTTGTAAATTTATGGTTCTTTTATCCAGTTTTTGGTTTGTGTTATTTTCAGCGGGACGGAAGTATCCCTGAGTGTGCTTGGAAGTCCAGATGCTTTTGTGGCACCTATAATTAGCTTCCTTCAAAAGGTCTCCTCTCTTCTGCATCATTGTTTCTCCTTTTTCTACTTAATCTGAATTCAAGAATGCTTTTGGTTGTTACTGTACAGTGTATGAGTTAATACGCCTATAGTCATAGATAGAGCCTTACAAAATACATGCTAACAGCATGGTTTAGAAGCAAGATAAAAGCTTACACACCTATTTTTTATGTGGTAGAATGGATCTGAATTTTAATAGCGGTTGGTCAGGCTGCAATGCTAAACTCAAAAGGTTTTTAATTCATGGTGGTCGTTTTTTGACTGCCCAGTAGTCAAGTTATTGTTTTAATCTGGTGACGCATTTTCGCTGCCTCATTAGAATCTCACATAGTTGTAGTCTGTTTGATCAAATTCAGCTCCCTCATGATTGCTTTAACATTCCATAATGATGTTTTTTACTCTGTTATCTTGCAGATAGTTATTCTGCAGATACCTGTAAGTTCACATTTCCCTCGTTGGTTAATTGCTGTCTTCTCTAGAAAATTATTTCTCCTGCTATACGCATGATAATGTTTTTTTGAAGAACTAGCAAATCACGGTACTAAGAAGTTGATTCTTTCTTTCCAGAATGTCACAATGGATTTGGTGGTTAAACAAGGGGCTTCCCTTGATACTCAAACTCAGTTTGTCTTTGTCGTGAACGATGATAAATCCCCATGCTTTACTGACTCCAATCTTGAACGGTTAAAGTCTGGTCTTGAAAACTATGTCTTAAGGCATGGGAGCTGTTGGGATATAATATGTGACCAGTGCTTCACTGACAGGTATATAATATATATGTTACTCCACTCTTCAAACTCCGGCGACTTAATTTTGACAATTCTGGTTGTATTTATAAAACTTTCAGAGGGGATCTAAAAGTTGGAAGTGGAACTGTCTGCCCTGAAGAAAACCATAAGAGGGCTGGATGGACGATGGAAGTGGTGATCATAATAAGTGACTTATTAGAGACAACTAACCGTTGTAGCAAGTCCTGCGACGGCAAAACAGAGGTCCCCTTAGTTCTTAAAGTAGTTCATTTACTCATTTTGATATATGATATCAATTGGTTGATCTGAAAAATAACGGATTCCCGCAGGTTTTATACTTCGAGAATTTC
Source organism: Aethionema arabicum (assembly GCA_000411095.1). Classification (NCBI taxonomy): domain Eukaryota; kingdom Viridiplantae; phylum Streptophyta; class Magnoliopsida; order Brassicales; family Brassicaceae; genus Aethionema; species Aethionema arabicum. The sequence continues at coordinate 40,044 of KE151674.1, forward strand.
TTACCTTCCTTTATTCCACAAGTTGCCTTGACCGGCTTGAAAAAGGTTGACTGGAAAAGTTATGGTTTGATTCTGGCAAGTGTCAATGATCAAGATGGCCATGTATTTCTAGAATGGGAAAACTTACCTTCATGTGTTCAAATAGAGGTCGCTCTGCATTGGTATCACAATCAATATCCAACAAGACAGAATACTCAGCCTGGTACAAATCTTGTGAGAAAAGGCATCAAAATTGCGTTGGATGATCTAAAGGTTAAACATGAGGGTTTTCTTCTAAGCTCACATGCTCGTAAGGTACTCTCTCGTTCAACTTCACTTGAACCGCTAGTGTCAATCGTTTTAGTTTCGATAGCTATGGCTAATATGTTGTCGACGCTTATCTTCTTAGATTTGCAGCCATGCCCCTGACCTTGCAAGATCAATAACAGGCCTCATACTCTCTTCTACTGACATAGATTTCCAAGGAGATTGCCTATCTATTCTTGGATTTCAGCCTCAAGGAATGGAACGTGGAGCTATTGAAGATTATATCCAAAGGAAGATCATCACAGCTATAAGGATAAATGAAAGGAAACCTCAGAAAGACCAAGAAGCTGCTCCTTTTCTGTTTTTTGATGGCGAGCCTGAGACATCCTTCTTCGAAGAAGATGACGAAATGGAAGGTGATTATTACTCTACCTCCCTGGAATGATACATATTCTTCTGAAAACATATACACTAGATAGATGATATGTGAAAAAATATTGCTGATTGCTTAAAGTGCTACATAATCCCCATAATTTTAAGCATGCTTGTTTACATAAATCTTACTAAGATCATTTTGCAAAGTCCATAACGCATTTTACATTCTTTGTTGCTCTGTCTTTTATCAAACATGTTGGGATCGAGATAAAAACTGAGCTTTACAGTTCAAAAGACAGATCTTTAAGCTGCAGGAATAGTCAACAGGAAACATGAAGTAACTAGTGGTAGGCTTGCTTCACCTTTGATATATATTTTGATCCATACATAAATATCGTTATACAAATATTTCTTTTGCTTACTAGTTTTAACACCTTACACACTTTTGACATATACTATTCGTAAACCTTTCGGAGTCAAGAAAGGGCAACAAAAAACATTCCAACACACCGAGGTTCCTATGTCTGCTTAGACCTACTAGAGCAGAGTACTTTTTCATGTAAGAGCATATACTATATCAATCTATATATATAGGAACATAAAACTTCTCAAGCAGCAGAAGGTGCAGGAACGTAGGTGATCTCAGGTTCAGGTACTGAAGCTAAAATCGTTGATTTTGTAACGGTTTCTTCTGCATCTGCAGGGCTTTTCGGTTTGTAATCGAGGGCTTCATCATTATATATATCCCACCATTTTTCAACTAACATCTTGATGTCTTCTCTGTCCATGTTAGCTTCTTCTCCTGTGTACCTCCATGGCTTGGATCCCTATCAGTTCACCATCAACAGGAAAATGAATTAAGCTTCAGCAACAAGAATCGGAGCTCAGATTTGTAATCAACAGAGACTACTTACAGCTGCACAGTAGTGAACAACCTTGACGCTCTCCAGCTCCACGTTCTCCGGGTGGCGCCAAAGCATAGCTAGAACCAGGTTGTAAACCAGAGGGATGGGCTTATACACTTTCTCAAAGAACATATTGAGAAAATCCTGCCAAAATCACTCACATCAAAAACCAGGTATTGATTTATATTTTGAGTATCGCAAACCGAATTCATAAACTATTGATATTGATGTATGTTTACTCACTTGTTCAGCAAATGGTGAAGGCGGTGTGATCTCCAGCGTCTGGAGGAGACTATTATAAGTCAAAGGGCTAGGCTCAAACACAAACATACCAGCGTTAAAGTACAGAGGAGGAGGAAGAGATTCAATCTCCTCCGGCCACGTCACCTTCTCCGGACATTGCTGACAATACCCTATTGAATACTGCAGCGAGTGACTCCATGTTTTCTCACAAAAACAGTCCATCACTGCATAGAAATACCCATCAGGCATATCGAAGAGGTTATCGATGTTCTCAAACACTTGAATATCTGCATCCAGGTAAATCATCTTGCTATACTCTTCAAACTGCAAATTTAAAGATTAAATCACTTAAAATCACAACACATCTCAGATTGTTTTTTACTGTTTTCTTGAGATATATATATACTTACGTTCCAAATACGCAGCTTGGAGTAGTTGAGAACGTAATACGCCATGGCGAACTCAACTTGGTTATCTGGAGGATAAACAGGCTCAATCTCACGGATAATACAGCCTTGAGACCTCAAGATTTCGCGGTGTTCCTCAGGGACATCAGGCAACATAGCAACAACAAGAGGGTACGCACTCTTAACCTTACGTAATCCCTTTGCTAGTCCCACCACGCCTTTCACGTAGTCACCATTACCTGCTAAAAACGTTACATAGGCTCTCTCTAAAGTTGTTTGATTCACTTTCTCTGATACATAGGTTGAGTCCAATGGAATTTTAGGGGCCATTTTGAGCAAATAGAAAGTATTTGGGGTTGGGGTTTAGGGTTTATGAGAGAATTTAAAAGGTTTTGGAGTGTTTTTGAAGTAACTTAAAAGAGAAGTTTGAGTTTTAAGAAAATGCAAAGTTAGTTTTACTTGCTTTCTCCGTAGTGTCTATGAACGCTACCATAACGTTTGGTTAAATAGGCGTGGAACCAGGGGTAAATCAGGAACATTTTTTAAAAATATATTTAATCTTCGGTAATTTTTATATTTAAAAATGAATTATCACTTTCGTTTAATATTTTTATATATAAATTTGTTTATATTTTAAAATGGTGGTTCGCGAAAATGAGATGAACCTTTCTTGTATATGGCTTTTATTTAATTGTGGGATGATGTAACGAGGGAAATGCAGGTTAAAATATAGTTTAAGAAAAAATCAAAGTAATATTTAAAATATAATGAAAACGATATGGTGCAGTTAAATATTTAAAAGTAGTTTTGTTTTATATAGATTTTTTAAATTAATTATAACCAACCATACAATTTCTACCTATTGGTACTACAATGTAATGTTAGCTTTAAAGATAATTAAATTTTAATATTTCTATTAAATTACCACAATATTTAAAGATTTTGGTAAAATTAGAACAGAATTATTAGATTAAGGCCGATATATATGTAAAGTAGATACGAATATTCATATTTATGGTAAGTCAGCTATCGTTAAGGGATTACATTATAAAGACTTACCATAAATATGAGTATTCGTATATCTGCTTTACATATATATATATATATATTCATATTTATATAATAAAGGCATCATCAGTATAATTATACAATAGCAGCAGAAAATACAGTCGGTCTTTAATAAACAAAAAAAAATGCAGACGGTCTAGTCTTCATGAATTTGATTTTGTGACGACTGTAAACTATATTATTATACAAAATATGTCAATTATATATTTTTATATAAGCTATACAGGGCAGGTGTTCTACGCTAACAGCAACACAATTTTATTGTTTAAATATTTAATTGTTATTAATAAATTATGTTTTATAATTGGAAAATATTGGCAAATACGGAAGCATAAATCCTGCTGTAAATTTAATATATCAAAATAATGAAAATATATATGTAGCCAGATACTTAAGCATAATATAAAATTTAAGGATATAAAGTCTTAATATTTTCACTAAACCAATTAAAGTAAAAAATATATAGAGAAATCTAATGCTATTAATTATATTAGTATCAATTAACATTAAGTACCCTTATCAATTATTATTAATAACTTCTTTAATTAGTTTTTTCAATCCCTTTAATTAGTTTAATATCTATTGTATAATAAGAGGATTACCCCTGATTACTATTATCTTTATTCAAACATGTTTTAAAAAATATCGTAAAATAAATTAAAATTTTTATTTCAAAAGTAGCACACTTTTCGTAATGGTATATCCACAATATATTGTTGACCCAACTGTGCTAGTTTTTGTAAGAATTTTGATGAGATATTTTACAAATACTTTTCTGTTTGGTATTAATTTTTTTATGTACATATCCAAAACATAATTATATGTATCGATTTAATTTTCTTATAATTATACAAGAATTGTGCTACTTTTAGAAATTATACAAAAACGTGGGATATTTTTGCTATAACCTATAGATACTTTTAAGTAACAAAATGAATATAATATTTTACAGAATTTATAAATAATTATAATTACAACTATTATAAAAAAATATAGGTGGAAGCAGTTTATAGTTAAAAGGTAAATGTAGATGAGAAGAAAACAAAAGGGTCGGTATTAATTTATGTCATTATCGTGTAACCTTTTTATTTTTAGTATCAAATGAAATCAATTTGCCAAAAATTCCAAAAAATATTATTTAAAAATTATAAACAATTGGTACTCTTTGCGAATTAGTTGCTCATATTAATATATTGTTTTATCAGGTCGGTCGACTCTTTTATTTCATTTTTTATTAACTGTAATTTGTGCACGCTTGACACGTAATTGTTATCAATACATAATCCTTTTTGTAATAACTATTTTTATAAACAAATATTTTTGAAATATAATATAGGAATAAATATTAATTGACGAAACCACATCTTTTATATATGTTATTTCTTAAATTGTTTGTGTAACTTTTTTAATTAGTTTACTTTTAGTTATACTGATCTATAAATTAATTTTACATTATTCTTTTTTATTTTTTGTTGTGTGGTAGTTATTGATTTTATTTGGGTTACATTTTGCATATATATATATAGATAATTAAATAAATATACACATATATATATATATATATATGCA